>PVKU01006148.1:0-109379 GCA_004027475.1 Anoura caudifer
GGCTGGGCAGCGCCGCCCAGCGAGGTGCACCGAAAACCAGGCCTCAAGCCAACAGCCTGACCCGGAGGAGCCCCCACGCTCCCCGACCGGTGGCGAGAACCCGTCCAGCACGCTGAGCGCGCGGTTCACGCAGATGCACAACCGTCCACAAACCAACTTCTCCTCTTCTCCGCGCTCGGTTCCCTTTATGACAGTCGCACGTGACATCACGTTACTCACCTGGGCAAAGGGAACACATCTCGCATCTGTCGGCGCTGGCAGATCCCCAGCGGAGGTCTGCTCCCACGCACCCGGTGTCCGCGGGGGGTGCTGAGGGCTGTGAGGCCCGCAGGCCTGCGCAAACTCGTCGCCCCACGGTTTTGCCACACAAATTAAACAGCCACGCAGAGGGCTGGAGATCTGGGGTGCAATTAAAAAATCAGACTGAATTTTATAAAAAGTTGTACTGAACCATGAAAACCTAAACTTGTCCTCCTGAGCATTTAGACTTAAAATAGCAACGAAGGCCGGATTTTGTGGACCGCTGCCCGGGCCGGGGGCGGAGGGGCCCCTTCCTGAGCCTCGCGGAATTGCCAACCCCGGTGTGGGAAGGCACGAGGGCGAACCACCCACACCTCACGTGCCTGTGATGCTACTTCCACACGAGAACAGCCGCACCAGCTCGTTCCCCGGCGCCCGTCCAACACACAGCGCCGTGCTAGAAATCGCAACGGGAAGACGTGACCGAAACAGCCCAGAGCGACTCGGAGCGCCCGGACCAAGCCGCCCGAATGAGGACAACCTCCCCGAAGCGCTGCAGCAGGGACGAGAAGACTGAGGCCCCTGAGCCAGCTTCTGCAAAACTGGCCCAAGATGCCGATTTCTTTATAAAAGCCGACTTCAGCGTCTAGTGGTGCAAGTGAGAATAATAAGACCATCTCAACAACAAAAGCAGCGTCTGAAATTGCCAGAAAGAATGGTCCAACCCCCCTCCCCCTCGACTAACCTGCAGCCCTCACTGCCTCTCTATTAAAATCCTGGAACAAGTTTTCTTTAACGCACGAGAATTGTAAGCAAATAAAGATGAACACGAACAACCATCTCTTATGCTACTTTCTGAAGCTTCGCATCCCGCCCCAGGGCCAGGGATCTTTGAAGAGGTGAGTGGAAAATCAAACGCTGTGAAAGCATCGGCTCCTTTCCCCACAACCCAAGTTGCATCCATGCTGGCCTGTCACCTCGCCCTTCAAGCGCCCCAGGCCCAGGTGGCACTGGGCCCGCACGCACAGGCCCCTGCTCCGAACCTGGGGGTTCTTCATGACCGCACGACTGAGGGTCTCAGCTCGAGGACAGAGGTTTTGTGTCCAGTTGGAGCACTCTGACTGGAAGCTCAGCAGGCTCCTTAGAAAGCACATCTGAGTCCTGATTGGCTGACACACACACACACACACACACCCCCACCCACCACCACGGAGACCGAGGTGCACAGCACACCACGCCAGGGGCACCTCACCTCACAGCCTGCCCCGCTCTGCCCCCCAAGACTGGGAAACAGGGGTTCGTGCTGCCCCAAGCATCCTCCAATCTGAGCAACCGCATGCGATGAGCTAACCCGCTCTCCGATCCAACACGGCCGGTGAGCAGCCTCCGCTCTCACAGCTCCGTGTGTTTTTACAGGGGAGTGTCAGTCACGCGGGGATGAGCCTGAACAGGGATGCCGATCTTTCTCCTGTAACTGCCACTCCTGCCGTAGAGCAGCCTCCTCCAACGGGAGGTTCAGCTGCAAACATGAGAAGCTCGTCACCAGGGCTCCCCCCTCCCCACGCTGCACCTGCTCTCCAACCTCCCAGAGCTCTGGCCGCCACTCCCGAGGGGCTGCAGGGCCAGAACGCCGTAGAGACGCCCTCGTCATGACCGCTTCGCACCTGCATGCACGTGAGGCTCCAGGGGAGCAAAGGGGGCCTCCTCACAGTGAGGCACCCGGCCCTTCCACTCCGCACCCCTGAGAGCCCTGCAGAGAAAGCTCCGCTTTGCCCTTGGGCAGCTGTGTCAAGGGGAGAGGACAGGGAGTCACGGTCACAGACCCAGCGGGAGAAGGGCGCTACCTGTGTCCCCGGATGTCAGACTGGTCGCACACGCCTCCGAGCGCGATCCGGTGGAACTCCCGGCCGAGGGTCTTGGCCACGGACCTCCCCACGCTCGTCTTCCCGACGCCAGGGGGGCCGACGAAGCACAGGATGGGGCCCTTCAGGTCGCTCTTCAGCTGTCTGACAGCCAAGTACTCCAGCACCCGCTTCTTCAGCTTCTCCATGGCGTAGTGGTCACTGTCCAGAAGGGCCCGGGCCGCGCGGATGTCCAGCCGGTCTGGGGAGGGACCCGACAACAGACACAGCGTGAGCGCACGGAGCTGTGAGCAGAGAAGCTCCTTTCGGGGCTGGCGCCCAAACGTCGCTCGAGAAGCGGTGCGGCGCAAGGACATACTCGGGAGCCCCGACCGCGTCTCTGGGGCAGACCGGACTTGGTTCCCCCCCAAGACGCAGTGTCCACAGAAGCGGCAGGCGCTGCGCCCGGACTCGAGGGGTCAGCGCCCCCACCATCTCGTCTGGGGTGGCTTTCTGGATACACATTGTTCCTACAGAAATGCTTTCTGCGCGTTCTGTTTATGTGGGCGCTTGGTCCTTTTGAAGTGTTTTTCCTTCTGAAGTGTTTTTCCTTCCTACCACTCCTGTCCTGCGTGCTCGTGACAGACACCCTGATGGCATTTGTCAAAAAGAAGGAGTCGCCCGTCACCTCCCGCCCCCAGACGGCACCGCCACCTGCTCTCTGGGGGGCGCTATTCCAGGTTCTCGGTGCGTGTCTCCTACGCACCTGCTTTTCAAAATGGCGGTGGTGTGAGGCCTTCTTTGGGTTTTGTGAGGTGTCTTCTCACCTGGTACGTTATGAACATCTTTCAGCATCCAATGTAAGTACAGTGACATTGTCTTGCCAGTGACACTGGCTGCGTGGCGTCTCGTCGTTTACACACGTGCGCTCATTTAACTGATTCCCTATGGCCGAGCATCTCGGTCCACCCTTCCCAGCGTGTCCTTCTAACTAAATCTCCACATTCACCTGGAATCCCTTCCTTTAGCTGATCGTCTACAAACGGAAGTGCAGGAAGAAGAAACACGCTAAGACATCAGGACGTGCCCATGTCCCACTGATTACGGCGTCACCAGACGCGTGAGCCGGGCTGTTTCTGACGCTTTCACCAGGTTTCCTGATGCGCTGTGTACTTAAAACGCTCACAGATGAAGCACCAGGCCGGGGAAGCCAAAATACACTCCCGAGCGGGGTGGGAGCCGGGGTAAGGCATGAACGCCGGACCACACTCCCAGCGAAAGAGGAGGGAGGGGAGAGAGACATACACAACCCCACCCTTTCCTCCGCGTGTCCGAGACTCGCTCGTGTTTTTCATACAGAAGAAAAACATCTTTAAATAACAGTTTAGCTCCCAAGACAGGCTATAAAACCCCAGCTAAGCAGCGATACACATAGTTTAATTGCAGGACTATTGATTTCAGTGAGTCTCGGCTGAGCGATTGGGCTTCGTTCAGAACCCAACCAATAAATGTGAATAAACAAGAGTGTGGAAGTTTCCCAACTGTTTGCTCGGTGCTGGCCTTGGCACCGAGACCCGGCCCAGCAAACTCCAAGGAGAACTCCGGAGCGGCCCCACGTGGCGCCGCCAAAGACTGAGAAGTCCGGGGCGATTTGGTTCAGCTGTGCAGAGACGGGCCGAGGTCAGGGTACCGGAGCATTTACTGCATCACCACGGCCAGGGAGGTACACCTTCTCATCAAGATGTCATTTTGTACGCAACAGGCGGTTTTATAACACAACTCTATTCCTAATTAACGCTGAGTAAATTGAAAACAAAATTCTAGGCAATTTAGAAAAAAATGAAGAACGCTGCAAAGGAATTTTCTTCCAAGAAACATGCCAAGTGAAGGGAGGTTTCAAAAGGAAGTTCCTTCGAGCTTGTGAGGAGGGACCGTTCCCACACCCTGCCGATCGCTGCTCGGCACCTCTCCTGCGCAGGGCACGCACTTCTCCCGGCTCTGCGGCTCCTCCTGATTCAGAAGGCACGCTTCCTGTTTTCAGCAACACAGGAGGCTACATGGGAAATACTTAAGCCTCACCTGAACAAATTCTCCTATTTACAACTGGAAGTTTGCAGTGGTCCTGCTGGCTCCCTCCGCTCAAGGTGGGAGCATCAGAAAACCTACGTGCCCCGGCGCTTCTGCTCCCCTCGCCGCCAGCAAGGGCCGCTGCCTGCCCGGGGGGCAGTGCCCTGGGGCGGGACGGAAGGCCTTTTCGTGGTTTCCTCGCCACGCCCACAGCTTGCAGTCAGATCTGGGTCTACACAGGCTGGGGTCAGGCGCTCAGCACACGCCCTCGCCGCTGTGCCCACCACCACTCCCTGCCCGACGGGCCGTGCACCTGGCTCTCTCTTGCAGAAATGCGCTCAGTTTCTGGCACATGAGTGGCCTCCTTCCCTAGCTATAAAAGTAAGAATCGCTTTGCCCTGTGTTTACGCTGTCTTGGCTATTTTTGTAAAAAATGAGTCAGTTCTCTGTTCAATGAACATTTTTCCCCCAAGTCACCACACTGACACCGTGTACGCCCGGTACAAACTCCCGGCGTGTAATTCAGTTCACTCTGCAAACAGGGCGTGCGGGCAGGGAGGAAGCTGCGTGCACGCTGCTGACGGCAAAGAATCAGAGCGGTCGTTCCACCAGCCTCAGGCCGTCACACCACACGCACCCTGCGCTTCTCTCCAGTCGTTACAGTGAACCCTGCGACAGGGGCGGTGTTACCGAGAAAATGCCTGTCGTGCGAAGAGAGAAGGGTCGCCAACCCGTCAGCGACACAAACGGATGCCTGTCACGCACGCAACGGCGCGGAGGCCGGCAGAGCAGCTGCCAGCTGCGAAGGGAGACGCCCCTTCCTCTCCGGGCTAGGCCGCTCGGGGTCACCGTGCCCCAGAGGCAGGCACGGGGGTCTGGAGGGTCAGGAGCGAGGAGAGGACGACCCGAACCAAACGGTACCGAGAAACACACGTTTCTCAGTTACGGAAAACCCTGCTTGCTCTGAAATCCGGCACAGGGGACTTCCAGGGAGCCCCTTCTTTTCCTGTTCAGTCCCAAGACCTGGGCGCCAGAAGTCCCGTCTCCACATCGTTCACGCCAAGGGCGCATGTGGCAGGCAGACGACCACGGGCCGGCGTTTCCGCAGAAGCTGCGCGAGCGCGGCCTGACGGTCGGACCGCGACCAGGCTGTGGCTTGCTGGCTCACCAGTTGTGCTTTTGTTCCAGGGAAGCTCCACCATGAGCTCCAAATAATTCCTGGTCAGCGCATATTCCGGCATCGACTGAGGCATTTTTTTGAGCCTGCGGGGAAAGAATACATAGCAAACACGCTCAAGAAAAAAGCATTCCATTAAAAAAAAAAAATTAGGCTCATCTCCGTTTCCTGGCCAGCTACGCCATCCTCATTTGGCTAACCAGATCGGGAAGGTTTACCGGTCCAGTTAACAAGACGCTGACTTGTTGGGAAGGCATGATGCAGAACACATTTAACGCGCTGCCTGCACGCTGGGGGGAGGGTGGGGAACACGGGTCTGATGCGGGCCTGGAAGCCCAGCCAACGCGCTGTCGGCACGTCACCGAGTCTCACGGCATGCGTGGCCTCGCCCTGCACAGCCGCGTTTCAGGCCAGAGCCGCAGTCCTCTGCTCACACAAGCGTGCTGGCCCCGGCTGTTTGGTAAAAGATGCGGCTCCCACAGTCCCCACGGGGCGTCACTCTGAAACGCCCCTCAGCTGCAGGCACTAATGCTCCCAACCGTGAAGCTCAGAAGGTGGGCCTTCGGGTGGGCATGTCACGCTTCACTCACACGAGAGAATGCAACGCGGCCGTCATGGTACAAGTGACCAGCAGGCCGCCTGCACTTTGTCCTGCAGAAGGACAGCTGGGCCGCCCCTGCCCTCCGAGGAACGCAGTGACCGTGAAGGGCACGGGGAGTAAACAGACGTGCCACCTACACTCAGGGTGGCCCGCTCTCTAAGGCCACGGACGTGAGCCACGGCAGTGACTGTGTCTGACGGCACGCCCTGCAGGTGGAAGGGTGGCCCGCTCACCCTCAGCGTGGCGGGGGGGCGGGGGGGCAGTGCTGTGAGCTCAGGAGCAGCAAGGCCGTGTCAAGGGACAGGGGATGAAGAGGGGAGAGTCGCCCGGACCGCGGCGAGCACCGGAGAACCGGGGAAGGCAGGGAGCTGAGAGCTGGCGGTGCAGGGATGAAGAGGAATGGAGGGGTCCGAGTCCACACTAATGGAAGAAAAGGAGAGAGCGTGGAGCATCTAAAGCAAGGGACTCGGCTCTCAGTTTCCGACCCGAAGCAGCAGGTCCGCTGCCGCGGGCGGTGCTTTCCCACCCCAGCCGGCAGAACACGCGCTCGCAGGCAGGCAGAGCCGCCAGGACGCACCTTCTGATCTCTTTGACGCAGACCTTGTGGGCCTGCTCCGGCATGTGGGACGTCCGCACTTTTTTCTCTAGCATGACGACGTCGTCGTCGTCTTCCTCCTCCTCCTCGTCTTCTAAGGTGCCCGGGAGGGGCATGACCCTCCGAGTGGGGCGAATGGCTACCACCTACAGGAGAAAGAGGGGGTGAAACCCAGCACCAACACACCCCGGAGACGAAGCTCCCAGCCACACGGAAGCCCACGCCTGGGGCCGGGCAAACACCCTGCGGATGCGAGCGTCTAGACCCTCAGACACCGAGGTGCAGAGCGACCCCTGGGGCACACGCGGAAGCGAAGACGCAGAAAGTGGCAGTCGACCACGACCGCGCGGCGCGACTCTGCGCGTCCGCTCACAGCACCGGGCAGGGACATCAGGAAACCGGCTGACGGAGGACGCGGAAGCCTCCGGGAGCTCCCTCCTTGGCACTGCTGTTGCCGCCACAGGGTTCTGGACACTCACCGCCCACTGCTCCGCAGCTGGACCCACCCCCGCTGCCTCCCACATCGCGACCTCCCCGGGTCTCTGACCTCCCCAGCATCGCTGCAGGTCTGCGTCCCAGAAGCACAGGGAAGAAAGCGTCCCTCCCGGGTACCACGCCGCAGCGACTTCCTTCCTGGGATGCTTGCCTTTCCAGCCGGGGGCGGGGCTTCCCCTCCCTTCCCCTTCCTCACCCCTGCTACTTCGCTCAGGACACTGTCTGCTCAGGGCACTGCCTACGGGGCTTCTGCCCGCGTCCTGCTGGAGCGGTCCTTCGAACAACCGTGTTTTAAACCTGCCTAGCACTCGTCTCAGTCATTAACGTGATGACTGAGCTCCAGCCGTCACTGCAGCAAAGTGCGATGCTGGCATTTCGTTCAGAAGCCTCAGAATTTATTTTTTTTAATGCGTGAAATGACTGATTTACCACATTCAAATACAGAAGGTTAAAAACACAAAGCAGGGAACAATAACGTCCCTTTACAAAAACAGAAATGTTAACTATACACTTTTAGTCCTACACGGGCTGCTAGCAGGTAAAAATTAATGAAGTATAAGAACTGAAAATGCAATATTTTATTTCAGAGTGACATTAAAAATAAAGCACATCAATGACTTGACCGTGGAGACAAAGTGCTTTTTTATGCGGAACCCCCCTGCCCAGCTGCTCCGAGCACGTTGGTGCTCAGGGGCGGCAAGGAGGTCGGTTCGGGCCAACCCAAACGGTGCCCCGAGTTCCCTCTGGTTTCCGATACCGCCCCTTGCTGGGGGATTTTCCGGAGCAACTTTGGACAATTTCTGTTTAGGTCATGAGGACCTCTGCTAACAGCAAGCTGCAGCTTTCTGCCTCCCAACGCGGAGCGTGCCCCGGCCTGTCTCTCTGCCTCAGACGGAGAACTGAGTTAACAGTCTGCTCTCGTGCCAGAAATAACGCGGACCTGCGGCGTGTGCTTTCGGCAGCGCGGCATGCGGGGATACACACGCCGGAGGGCTGCTGCTCCCTCTCTCGTCCTCCTGCTGGGCCTCCTGAGGATGGGACGCTTCTCCGTCCGTCCCGGCGGGGGGAGGGCCTCCGCTCCGTGGCCATCAGACCTCGGAGGTGGCCCTCAACCACCCGCTGCGTCTCCGACGGCCTCTGAGGACTCTCCTTTCCACCCCTGCCCGCGTCGGGCACAGCTTCCTGCTCCTAACTCTGTCTACAGTGCTTGTGGCCTTTTCTCAGTATCACATCCCGCAAAGAAAAGTCACACTCAGACACTCAGAGCAGACCTTTGCTGATTTTCAAACCACGGAGGACACTGGAAACGACACGCAATGCCTGGCAAAAAGGAAAACGGCTGAGTACACCCTTCTTTTTGGATGATCACCGAGGCAAAATCAGAGAACAGAAAACCCTGACCTGCTTAGAAAACAAAAAAAGATTCTGGCATGAAAATGACTAGAGGGGAACGTACTGCCATGGAAAATTTTATCAGCAGCTCGACTGGTAAGAGACGATGAACCTTTTCTTCTGTTTGTTTCTTTATTCCCTCCCCCTCTCCCGCTTTCTTTCCTCAAGGAACACCGAGTCGGGCATCCCACTCGGACCACCGGGGACCCGCGGACGTGGGCCACGAGAGGTACTTGCCCGCTTGTCCTCGTCTTGCTTGTGTTTCCTGGTTTTCTGGAGCAGCTTCAGGCCTTCGATCTGCCGCACGAGCAGCGGGATGGTCATCTTGAAGCGCTCCTCCAGGCTCACGGCGTCCAGGATCTGCGGGAGCGCGCCCGTGAGAGACTCGCTCCCGGGGACACACGCTCCCGCAGCAGGCGGTCCTGGCGCGCCCAGAGCCGCCCGCCAGCGCCCACCATCTTCACGGCCACCCTGTGGCTAAGGCGACCCAGCTTCTAGACCAATGACACTGTCTGACACCAATACCAGAACCGTGCGAAACAGGAAAAGAGCACCTTGAGTTTTCATTTACAAGCGAAGCCGTGTGCGCTACTCCAAGAGCAAGAACAAAAGACAGGCTTTACGTCCGCTCCTTCCGGGAAGTATTCTCTTACAGCCCGGACTATGTGCAGGAATCAGGTGTGAACAGCTTCTAGGCTCAACGTATTGAAGCCTCACACACACACGAGACTAGAAGTGCTCTAAGCACCTCCCACGCCAAGTCGTCCGAGCAATGAGCGCTCCCCACACCCTCAGCAGAACTGCCGTGCCTGTACCTGCCCCGCGCCGGGGGACCGGGGTTCCTGCACCTCCGCAGCCCGCCCGGCAGAACCCAGCTCCTGCGCTGCCCCCAGCCCATCTGCAGCTGCCGTTACAGCTGCCGGACTTGAGCGTTAAATAAACTGATGAAATAAGGCAGGCTGTTTCACTGCAAAGCAGCTTCAACGTTCTAGGAAGATTCAAAGAAGCACGCTGCTAAAGAAACACTGTAGAAATAAGTTTGCAAGAGAACTTTCATGGTTTGGGGGCAATTGAAATCTAAGGTTTTGCACTCGTATTCTTTTTCACTAGGAAGATAACAGAAGGGGAAAACCATGGCGAACGCGCCCTGACGGCGGTCCCGGAGAGAAACCCCAGACACGGTGGGACGGTCATGGCGTCACACGCTGAGAAACACCGAGACAAAGTTTCTCACGCATCTAAGTTACAGTAAACACCTGCCCTTGTTGTTATTCTGCGCTCCAGCTCCCTCTGTAAACTGACGGGCGGCCGGTGCCGACAATGCGGAAAACAGCCATCGCCTTTAGAGCCGACGTAACTACCTCTGTGAGCCTCCAGTGCCCCCGACCTGAGGTCCAAGTTCGCTCCCGATCTAGACCCAACCAGAAAGTGGCCACGCAAGTCCACCCTCCAGAAGGGGGCGCTACCTGGAGCTTCTCCTTGTTGCTCGTGCGGATGATGGAGGTCAGGATGTCCGGGAGCGCCTCCCTGGGCAGGCTGTCCAGGAGCCGCCGCAGCTTTGCGACCGCAGGGACGGACATGTCCAGCATCTCCACCAGCTGCAGGGGAGAGAAAGATGCCGGCCTGAGTTCTGAGTCTCGGAATGCGGCCTGCTGGGCGGGGGCCGTGCCTGGGCCCCGGTCCTTGTGCCTGAGGTCAGGCAGTCGCTACTGCAGCACAGGGTCCGTGCAGCCTCAGGGGGGGAGAGAGGAACCTTCAGGACGCCCACCAGAATGAAGAGGAAGAAGGGCTCAAAGAAAGTGCTTAACGCTGTTGAGAAACAGCTTTATGAATTTGTGAGTTTATTTTAAACTCCATCTAGAAAACAATGGACACTTGCAGAAAAGTGGCCATGGCACAACGAACTGCATGTCCTTCCCCGAAACCCGCCAACCGTTAACCTCTTGCCGCGCCTCCTGCTTCCTGTCCACACTCCCACTCCCACACGTGACCACGGCGCAGCACGTCAGAGAAGCTGTGGACGTCGTGGCCCTTGTTCCGAGAGAACAGGGCCTTCTCCTCCATCATCGCAGCACGACCAGTAAGTTCTGGGGGCTGAACGTATCCAGCGCCATCAGCTGACCAGTCGGCGGCTGAAACACCGCTTTTTAGGAGGACGTTTGGGTCGGTGAGAATCCGAACACGGGCTGAATTTTGTAAGTCAGCTTCCAGGGCGCACCCTGGCGTGGAGGGCGTTCCGCTAAAAGGCCGCTTTCGGTAACGGGACCGTGGTCGTCAGCGGGGCTGCTTCTGGGCACCGGGGAGGGCTGCTGTCCCCCTGTTCCGAACGCCCACGTGGCTGTGAGTCCCCGCCTGCCCTCCAAACAGGCGGGGAAGCGACAGGTGCTTCCGGGCAGACGCCTCACAGCCACCGGGAGCGCCGTCCGCCCCGGGTGCTTTTCCCGCTTTGGGACAGCGCAGGCACGCCTGAGACCAGCCTCTAACCCGCCCGGGTCCCGCGCTCAGAATCGCTCTGCCACGCGCTTCACCTTCCGGCGTCACCGTCGGGCTCAACGTCACCTGGCGCAGTGTCTGTCGCTACACGTCTGAGCCAGCGCAGCTGGTGTGACTCAGTGCCTCAACGTTCTAGCGACGAACGGCAGTATTTTCATTTTTAAAGTTGTTTACTTTTAATAGCTGTCTGGTTTGGAGACACCGGAAGTTGTAAGGAAAATTCTAGAAATGCTTTTTGGAAACATTTTACAGGGCGTTGGCTAGTACGTCCTAGAATGATGTAGGTATCGTCCCGGAAACCAGCACGCTGAAATTAACGCACCGTTAAATCACGTCAACCCAGGCTGCCCTGCAGCCTCGCCGTCCGGCAAACGCACCCTCTACGGGGCGGCAGAGGCAGCGGACGGAGAGCGGGCACGCCCAGCGCCGCGCCGCAGCGGCTCACCTGCACGGCGTACTTGTAGAACTGCTCCGACAGCTCCCCCAGCTCCTCCCGCGTCCGGCCGCTGTGGGGGAACTCCTCCAGCCGGTCCAGCTGCTCCACCTCGGCGACCGGGTACGGCTTCTCTTTCAGGACCTGGACGATCTGGAAGCGGCACAGGCCCGTGATCAGCAGGGTGTAGTGCGGCTTCGGCCAGTTGCTGCCCACGACCTGCACGGCCAGGGCGGCTGTCCCGATCCTGAAACACACACCAGGCGCCCGTGTTACCAACGGGCGGTCTGCGGAAACAGACACCCGCCTCCGAAGCTGCTGCCTCATCCGGGAGCTTCGCTCGAACTCGAAGCACGTGCTGCTCCGTGTGACTTGGCACCGGGGCTCGGTGGGCCAGGTCACTGCCATCGGCCCGGGGCAGCACCTTCTCGTCAGCATCCCTTTCAAGAATCGGGTAGAAATTCCTGCACATTTGGATTCTTTAAGCATAAAAACATAAAAGTAGTTGACAATTACAGAGCTTAATTTTCCCACCTAGGCATGAGGCAATCCTATGTCAGAGTAAATATTAGCGAATTAAACAGACTTAAACAGCACGATGCAAACCAACCTAAGAATCTCTGCTCCAACAACAGTTTCGCTGCTGGCATCAAGCCAGGACTTTTACGCAACCTGTGAAGCTTCCACAAACCCTCCTTCACACGAAGTGACCTCGGATCTGGGAATTAACATACACGCTCCTGAACACTGAGTTTCTGAAAGTGGTGGTCACATGTCAGAGGCCCACACGGTCACGGAGTGAGGGGGCTTGGAGACCTACATCCACCCCCACAAGGTACAGACTGAGTTCTGTTCTAACTGGTGGTCACCTCACCTACTACGAGTTGAAAAAGTTGTGTTATACTTAAGTCTCAACTCCTTATAAGGCACACAGTGCTGACCACGTAACACGCAAACGTAATTCACAGAGAGGAAGTCCCATCCTAAGTAACCCAAAGTGATACAAAATAGGAAGGTGGGTGTTCAGAAGACACTTCCACCAGATCCCAAACTGACACTGTATTTTCTCTCTCTGGCCAGAGGAAAAGCCACAACTGCGGAAAAGAACCGAAGGGCCCGGAGCCCCCAGCACCCGGGGCACGGTAATGTGAGAACACTGCCCCGCACGCAGACCGCGGCACGGACGGACCTGGCGTGGCCGTCCGTTCCGCACGCACCGCACACGTGGCCGCTGCCTTGCAAACCCCTCCTGCAGGTGGCGTGTAACCCCGGGCAGCACAGCCTTCCCCGCCGCCCTTCCAGTCCTATCATGGGCACAGGGGAAAAAACCGACTTAAATGAAAGGCAGGAAGACGGTCTGGTGGGGAGAAAGAAGCCCCCACGCTTTAGCAACTGGAAACAACGCGGCAAGGATCCACTGTGGAGTTATTTGTGTTGTGGCTGCTGAGAGGGGGGTGGCTGTCTCCCCCACCTCCTGGAGACCCGCTCAGGCCGCCTGAGCAAGTTGGCGGCAGCTGGGAGACGGAGACCAGCTGAGACCCGAGTTCGCTGCGGACGGTGCTCGCTGGCGCGCTCTCAGCACGGGTGGAGCTCACGGCTGCCCACCGGCGACAGCAGCCGGCGAGGAGCCGGATCCCTGGCCTCGGGGGTTTGCACACTAGAAACCAGAGGGAGAGAGGAGGTAACCCAACCCCCAGATCGGGAGATGAACTTATTTATTTGGGCCACATCGCTGATGGTAGGAGAGGCTACAGACAGGTCTTCTTACAACGCCAATCACATGCCTGTGCTACCTGTGAAAGGAAGCGGTACGCTGTGCCCCTCCCCCCCGAGAGGACAAGCTCTGTAGAGGTTGGAAAGCGCGCTAACTGGCTCTTACTTCGAATCACTCACAGTTGACTCGAACGTGCCCCCTTTAAAGAAAACCGTGATCTGTGGAAGGGACAGACGGCCAGGAACGTCAGCTGGTAAAGGCCTTCTGGGTGGAAGGCTGGAGAAAAGACCGCGTTTGTGCTGACGTTCCCTCAGACAACTCCACTGTCTGCCGGGCTCCAGGCCTCACACGGCCACGCCGTGCACGCAGACGCTGCGGGTTCGGCCCCGGGGCCCCGCGGTTCCGCAGGTGTCACGACAGCGTCCCATGGACTTCCGGTGTCCCGGTGCACGCCGAAGTTGCGCGCACACTGTGCCGCAGCTCAGCGGGCAGCAGCACCGTGACTTCGAAGACAATGCCCATCCATCCACTGGAAAACGCTTCCCAATTTTTTTCTGAACAGATTCAGATACCCTGTCCCAGCGGCATTTCGTCTCTCCCAGCGCCAGCTCTGTTCTCGTCGGGAGCCATTTCTGAAGTCTCCTGAGCGCCAGGGGCTGGGAGCGGGGGCTGCCCCACAGGCTGGCCAAGGGTGGTGACGCCCTGCCCAGGGCAGGTGGAGGGACAGGCCTGCCCACCCTCCTCGCCATCCGTGTACCTGCCATTCCTAGTTACCCTCCCGGCCAGTCGACTTGGAGGAAGGGGAAGTGGGGAGGTCGCTACGGGTTTTGAAAAAACCATTCTACGAACTTTTTTTAAAAAGAGGGGTTGAAGCCAGGAGAAAAGAAACGGTAAAAGACAAAGTTTCCACGCTGGTCTTGCAGGAAGAGAGGAGGCAGCTAACCGGAGGAGGGATGCCACGGTGTGACTCAGGAACAGGCGCCTGGCTGTCACGTGACTGCGCCAGTAACCGGTGGTGCCGACCCACGATCCTTCCCTATCTCTGGGTCGGGGGGAGGGCAGGAGGGCTCACCCAGTGTGTCGATGGGCAGCTCAAAAAGGAAAGAAAGGAAAAAACAGAAAACGCCTTACTGGTAGCAAATGCTCGCCATCTCCTGAGCCTTCAGCGGCCGCACTCCCTTTGCAGGGGGAGGGCCTCACCGTGATGCTGATGGCTGCCCGCTGCTCCCAGGGGGGCAGCAGGGGCTGGGCCGCTGTGGCGGCTTCTTGAAATGAGACCGCACGGAACCCCATCGCACCAGCTGACTTCTCCCTTCAGGAGGGACTTCTCTGCAGCGCGCGATGCATCCACCAGCATGTTACCCACCGAGTCTGGGGCCTGGGGTCGACTCCTCCAGCCCCGCCGCTGCGTTGCTAAGTTACAGCTACATGACACCCCAAACCCTTCGCTGCCATCCCAGAAACCACCTGCGGCGTCATCTCGGTGGGCTCCGTCTCAAGAAACCACTCTCTTGGTTCGTCCGCCAGACGCACCCCCCAACCCATGCGAGTCCTGTGCTGAGGCTGCGACAGCCGTCCCCACCTCCAGGCCCAGTGCTGATTCCGGACCGCCCGCTGTCCCCACCACGGCTGCGGTCACCTCCTCTGCGGAAGCCACCCATGGGGGCTGGGATCCCATTCTTCCCGATTCCCGCGGATGCTGACACTCTGACCTCTTCCTGCGGGTCGCGAACGTTCCTACGGGCATTGGGACGGGGACTCCTTCCCAGGGGTTTCCACGCCACTCTGCCCACACCCGCCGAGGGATCACCGTCTAGGAAACGATTTTCCCAAGTAGTAAAGCTTGCGAGTCGGAATCACTCCTTGGCCCACGGGCTGTAGAATGGACGCCATGTGAGCAGGCGTGAACACACTCGCCAGCCTCGTCCATCTGTCAGAGTTCTTGCAGAGAGAGCTGCATTATCAATGAGCAGTCGTATTCGGAAAAAAAATTTTTCTGAACACGTCTCAGCAGTGGGCTTAAACCAGTCAGCGACCTGCGCCGTGCACAGATGTGCCGCGCTCCAGGGCTTGCTGTCGGCTGATCGGCACAGGCGGAGCAGAGTCAGCATCACTCTGAAGGTCCCAGGGTTTTCGGGTCGCGCGTGAGCACCGGCCCCAACTGCGAGTGGGCAGCCTCGTCAGCCCCCCCCGGAGAGAGCCAGCCTGTCCTCCGAAGCTCTGAAGCCAGGCGCTGACTTCTCCCCAGCAACGGAAGTCCTCGCTGGCACGTTGTCCCAACAGAAGGCTCTTTTCTCTGCTTCGAAGACCTGCCCTTTGCCACAGCCACCTTCAGGCGCTGTCTCAGCCGGATCTTCTGGAGACTGTGCCCCACCTCCCCTGGCGTTTTCGTGGCATGGAGATGGCTTCTGCCCTCCACCCCCACAAGCCCCTCCGCCGTCTGCAAGCCCTTCTTCCGCAGCCTTCACAGGACTGAGGAGCATTAGGGCCTGGCTCTGGATTAGGCTGTGGATGGAGGGAAAGTGGTGGCTGGGTCGATCCTCTCTCCAGACCATGGACACTCTCCCCATGACCAGCGACAAGGCGGTTCCCCTTTCCTATCACCCGTGTGTTCCCTGGAGCGCTCGGCTCTTTGATTTCCTGCAGGAACGCCTGCTCCTCATTCACGACTTGGCTAGCGGGCGCACGAGGTCCGGTGTCAGCCCGTGCTGGCTCTCCACACGCTTCCCCACTGAGCTTCAGGTGGGAGACGCCTCCTTTCACTTGAACACCAAGAGGCCAGTGCAGGGCTATTCTATGGCCTAATTTCAAAACTGCTGAGTCTCAGGTAAGAGAGAGGCCGTGGAGAGGGAGCAAGACGCACCACAGTCAGTTGGTGGAGCAGTCGGGACACAGCCAGCCACCAAGTTCCCGCTTGCAGGGGTGCAGTCCGCGGTGCCCCAAAACAATTGCAGCAGCAACAGCAAAGGTCGGGGTCGCAGGTCACCGGGACACGTACGACAGTAACGAAAAGGGCTGGGACACTGCGAGGACGAGCAGGCTGTGACAGAGACGGGACGTGCGCTAGGGCGGTGGGGGGCGTGTGCGAAGACCCGCCCAAGGACGCAGGGCCACCCACCGCCAGCGCCGCGAGCGCACGTGCACCTGTACATCAAAACAGGTGTTCACTAAGCAAGATGGTCAGTTAACTGAATACTTTCCTTCTTTCTAGTAGTACTTGATACATGGTAGACCTTGTATCAAGTTGGTCTCCTTTCCAGAGAACACATCCTTTATTAGGCATGACCGAAAAGCAACACTCGGATCTTGCCACACATCAGTCTGCACCGCCGCGCCCGCGCCGCGCCCTCTCCAGGCCGCAGCCTCTCTGCAGGTCTGCACCCTAAGCGCTGTCCTCTTCTAAGGTCCGAAGAATTTCTGAAAGTCCCAACTGGGACCTACCTTCGGATGAACACACATTTAGGAACCTCTAACTAGAGCTAATCATGACACATTTGCTCATATAGAAGATTAAAATTTAAACTCTTACTATTACCAATATTCGTGTGGTCGGTGCCTCAGAATGCTGACAGAAATGGGAGTCAGGCACAGACCGCGGATCCAAAGGATAAAACTGAACACCTGTGCTATATATAACGCGTTTCTTTCCTGTTAGACAAGTGCCAAGGAAACTAGTCTGGGGTCTTGCAGGCGAAGGAGGAGCCCCATGATGTAGAGGGACGGAGAAACCAGCCCTGATGAATCGGAGGGCAGAGGGAGACGGGACACATGACCTGCGTACAAGCAGTGCAAACTCTTCACTAAGAAAGCAACAGGTCCCTCTGGAGCCACCAAAAATGCAGCCAGTTAAGCAGGGTGGCCTGTAGTGGCATGGGCACCGGGTCCCAAGTCCCAGCCTGCAGGGATGACCCACAGCTCTTCCTGGGAAGAGGCCCGGTGCCAGGTACTGCTTGCACCCCAACAGGCGGAACAGGGCTGCGGTTCAGGACCGCAGAGGAGCTGGTTCCGGAAGTCAACACCTGGCCCCGCTCTTCCGTGTGGCAAGGAGCCCAGGGAACAGACTGACTTCTGCTGCTCCTCAAAGACTCCATCAGTGTCCCCTGGACGGTGTAAAGGAACAGGCAGGAGCAGAGTGAGCCCCGGCCTTCCCCCTTGGAGACCACCGTCTGGAAGAGCAGGTAACCCACGAGGGAACATTGCGTAGCAGAACAGAATGATGTTATGAATAACTCAATGTTTGTGCTAGTAAAGGTTTTTTTTATTTTTTTAAGTGAAGAGTGTTCCAAGATCACGTTAAGAAAAAAAGACAGTGGAAGCCAATACTGAGAATGCAGTGCGATCCTGCCACGCAGACTTTTCAGGCAGCAAACAGCGTTCTAGGAAAGCTGGGTGGTCGGGGGCGGGGGGGGGGGGTTCCTTCTAATGCTGGAATTCTATGAAAAATTTTCTAACTTAAATGATTAAATTTTAACATCACTATTCATGCAAAACAAAGGCAGCAGCGTGAGCATCGAGGGCCAGAGGTCGCCGCCTCTGAACCTCAGTGCGTGCTTCCGGGCAGGAGGGTGTAGGGATCAGTTACTGGTCTTTTCACAGGGACTTACATAAAGAAATTTAAAAACCCTCCGACATCTGGCCAGAATAATACCCACACACAGTCCCTCCAACCTAAGCTAGGGCTACATCCACTTCTGGGACTCACAGAGTGTGCCCATGGGTAACATGCACACAAGAGGAAGGCAACGAGAAACCGAACCGCGGCCACTCCGACTCGACAGGCACCAAGTGCCTGGGCCCGGGAAGTAGGAACTCTGGGAGGGGTCAACAGAGCCGTCAGGGGTCAGGCGTAGGGAAACCAGCAACCCGTACAATTCACCAGAGTTCGTGGCAACCTGGAAAGCTGCCCCGCTCCGGCAATCCCTGACACCGGTCGGACCGGAGCCAAAATGTTGGGAAAAGCAAAGCTTTTCCAACACGGGCTGATAATGGGCTGGTAGGCCTTTCAGGGTTTGTTTTGTTCAGTTTTGTTTTGGGGGGATGGGAGAGGCACCAGTCTCCTTCAGGAATTTGAAGAAAGCTATGGACTTGCTTTTTAAAAAATGTATACAGTCACAAGGTTTGGGATAAAAACAAGGCTGTCTTAACTCTCCCAAAACCCATGGCGCCAGGAGGCCCGAACTCTACACGAGGGTACCTGCAGGCGAACAAGGGGCTCTAAGGTGGAGACCCCTCAAGAGGAGCTAGGGATGGGAGGCGGGGGCTTGGGAGGCAGGGGCTTGGGAGGCAGGTCTGGGGGGACAGCATTCGCGCACAGCGAGCCCAGCACAGTGCAACAGAAACCCAATGTGAGTCACGCACACAGTTTTAGTGCTCGCGCGATAAGGTAAAAAGAAACAGGCAAAAATGCTAATGTTTGTTTAAGTGCAAAGAGCTAAAATCTTACCATTCCAGGGCCTAATCTTGAGAAAGTGTAGTCCTTTTAGTAGTCAATGTGTTTCGGACAAAGTTTTCAAAATCTACTGTGTGTGGTACACTTACGGCAGGTTTAGTGTGAGGGGTTTGTCTGGAACCGAGGGCTCTTTCAGTGCGAAAACCGGGAGGGTCCTCAGCAAACCCGGACAACGGGCCACTCCAGCCTCCCAATTTGCACCGGTGGCTCATGCTCACAGTCTGGACAGGCAGCTCCCTAACAAGCAGCGCAAAGCAGACGACACATTATTTCACTTGATCTTCCCGGCACACCCAAGAGATGGGCCATTCGCGTCCACATACGAGAAGAAGACAGACACAGGCCCAGGTTAAGTCTCCCGGCCAGAGTCACCCGACTACGGCCACGGCGCAGGGCGCTCTCGGTAAGCACGAGACCTGAGAAACGCTCGGAGACAAGGCGCAGAGATGAGGAGCGCGCGCCAGGAGAGGAGCCAAGGGCACCTGTGGGCAGGAAAGGCCCGTTCAGAAGGAAAACGGGAGGGGAAGAGAGAAGGGAAAGGCAAGGGAGTGTGGAAGACAGGCGACCGCAAGTTAACGGCAGGGGTGAGGCGGTTCAGGATGGGATAGAAAAAAAGGGAAAACGTGCGGAGGAGCAAGTGTCGTCGCGGTCGAGAGGTCCAAAGTCACAGGGAGGAAGGGAAGGTAGAGAACGGAGCGGCCTGGAAGTTAAGACCTGGGGGATGGGGGTGGCGGTTCGGGAAGAGGGATTTCGACCAGATTGTTCGCAGTGATAGCTCACTGTAGGGTCGCACTGCTCCTGGGCTCTCTCGCTGAGCGGTCGCGGGCGGACACCTGTCACCCCCTACTTCACCTGTTAGGGGGCAGCACCCAGCCGCGAAGGCCGCCCCTCCCCGCCCCGGAGCCGCGCCCGCCCGGGCCAGGGTCACGGCGCCCCCGCGGGGCCGCGCGCCCACCTGTGCAGCGGCGGCAGGTCCTGCGCGTCGCTAGCCGGGTCGGACGTGTTGGGGATGACGCCCAGGATGGTGCTCTGCAGCGACGTGCCCTTGAGCAGGCGGCTGCGCACCAGCTGCAGGTTGCGGGCCGAGTCCACGCTGGTGCGCATGGTGGAGCCCGGCAGCAGCACGCCCTCGTGGGTGAGCAGCAGCGGCAGGCGGCTGGGGATCTGGATGGGGCTCACCGACGACATGGCGCGGGCCGCTCGAGCCCGGGGACCTCGCACCGCGCCGCCCAGGCAGCTCTCCCCGGCCCACCCCGGAGCTCTCGGCGGCTGCGCGCCCGCACTTCCGGCCCCGGGCTACGGCCCGCCCCGAGGCTCAAACGCCGCCGCTGCGCGCTCGCTGCTCGCAGGGCCGCGCGGCCAGCTGCGCCTCGTAATTACGCGAAAGGAGGCGCAAATCCCGCCCCCCACCCCCACCCCGTGCGACTCACTTCTCCCCGCCTGCCCACCCGCGTCCGCTTTCTCGTGGGACTGGGACGATCGAGTGTAAATTCTAGCTGCTCGAGATGTTTTTAAATGGTAATGGGAAAACATACAATAAAAAATGTTAAAAAGGAAATATTTTTAACTTCTGATTCGAGTTGAGTTTAGGTGTGCAAGAGCGTTGCAGAAATCTAATAGCAAGGTCCCATGCGTGCATCTTCCTCTGCAATTATCTTACAAAGTCGTGGTTTAATGAGAGCAACCAGGCGCTCGGCGTCACTGTTGCCCGAGCTATAGGCATTACTTAAATGTTGCCAGTTTTCTGGCTAATGTCCCCCACATTTCATTTAGCCGTGATGTTTCCTCAATCGGGTTTTTTTTTTCCCTTTTAAAACCTTGATCCTTTTAAAGTGTTTCAGTTCGTTATTTTGTAGAATGTTCCTCAATTTGAGTTTATCGGATGTTTTCTCTTGGTGGGGTCAAGAGAAAACATACGCATTTTGGGCAGGAAGACCACGGAATTGGTGTGGAGACTATAGACGCCGCGGAGGCACTGGCGAGCAGCCGGGCTCTCGCTCCAGGCCCCCGCAGGTTTCGGCTTGCAGGAAAACATTGCCGGGCTTGTGTTTTCAAAAGAGCGTTTTTGCTGCAGTGTGAAGAACGGAATGGAAGGGTTTAAGGTGAAAAACAGGGACGCCAGTCGAGGCAAGAGGTGAGAGCAACGCAGACTCGAACCTGAGGGGTCAGGCCATGTTCAAATGTAGCTGCAGCAGAGCCTGCTGGTGGATTGGACGCGAGGGAAGGAGGACAGGCGTTGTCAAGGGTGTCTCCTGGATGGGGACGGAGCCTCTAGGACTTGGAGGGAAGTTCAGGGGCGACTGAAGATGCTGGATCGTCTGCCTGGATGTGCACCGCGCATCCTCTGATAGACGCTTCAGGGGGGCGGGGGTTCAGGACCACAGGGGCTTACCTTCTCATCAAGGTCTCTCCCGGGGCATGCAGTGGGGGGACGGCATTTTTGAGGCTCTCGGTGTTCTAACAAAGAACTTCAAACGCCACCTTACAAACTTCGCGGTGTAATTTTTAAACACTTATGTTTAATGCTTTTAATGCACTCCGCCCCCCCCCCCCCCCGCTGCCATCACCATCAACAAACCTTCCAAGTGTTTTATTCCCGTAATGATGGCTGGGTTTACTTTTTGAAATACAGTTTCAGACCCCACCCCAGGAGGTGTGCAGTGAGAATGGGCCCGTGTTTAAATCGCTTGCTCGGTGAACACTTCCCTTCAACCCTGTCGGTGCATCTCTGAGCTGGGATAGGTCAGCCCACTGGGGCCAGCATCAGAATCTAGACGTGAGGCCTGCAGCGCGCATGCAGCTCTCCTGCTTCAGCAGGCTCTGCATCTGCTTCACGCATGCGGCCCTGAGATGCGTGTGCTGAGCTTCTGCTCCGTGCTGGCGCCATCCCAGATTCGAGCACAGATCAGCTCTGTCAGGGGCTAGTGGGAGAATGTTCTCTGCAGAGATTAGGACCGGAGCAAAGATGAAGGTGGGGAGGAGCCTCCCAGTATCTGGGACAGAGGAAAGGCCCAGGAACTGGGATGTGGGGGCCTCACAGTCAACAAATGGCCAGCGATGGCCTCCAGGAGCCACTGGAACCGGCAGAGGGAGTAAAGCTAAGAGCCGGGAGGGTAACTGGCACAGGGCATGACCTGCCTGGGTGAGAGACGTATAGGAGGAGAGAGGTCTCATCTCAAACTTCTTCGGGGCCTGGCTGGCAAGTGGCTCTGCCCTGTGGCCCTGGGCACTTTCTGGCCTTGGACCCAGGCCACAGTTTACCTTGCTCCGGTGCCCCCTTTCTGTTTGCAGGCCATTTCGACATAGGCAAATAGCCCACGTCCAAACCAAGTTTACAGCCATGACTTTGGTCCCCGGAAATTGGGGAGGACACAGGCTGGAAGCGTGGTCCCTGTTTTATTCCCAGCCATGTCCTTGTCCCCACCCCGCCTTCAGTGATGGCCTTGCCACCAAGTAGAGTGAATGACCTTCAGCTCTGATTTCCTCCTGAGAGGAAGTCGGTTGGCCAGGGAACTTCTCAGGAACTGCCGAAGGAAGCTCCGGAGGGAATTCTCCTGGCCAGTCCAGGATGCGGAGCTGGGCCCCCGTGGGTGGGAAGGCGGCCCACGCTGATGTGGGGCTGGCCCCAGGCACACTGGGCGAGCAGCTGGCATTCTGCAAACACAGACGCTGGGAGAGTTTGCACCACTTCTCTGTCACTTGGTTTACTTTTCCCTGGAGTTCGTTCCCCAGACCAGTCCCGCACAGCCCCACCTTGGACACCCTCGTTGCCTCTCTTCGCAAGTGAGTCTAAAGAAACCAGGTGAAGAAACCACACTGCAGCTGAAAGGAGGAAGGAAAGGGAATTTCTTGAGCTGCTCCCTAAGAACCTGGCCTTCCTCCTGAAAACCTCCTCGCTGCTTCGTGAGGAGAAAGCAGATGTCGACGCTCGCTCCCCATTGTAGGATCTGGTTTCATCCAGTCGTTGAAACAGCTCCCCGAGCGGTGCTCAGTGAAGGCCTGGTCTCTTACGCGGGGTCCTGGGCACACTGTCCAGGGCTCCTCAGCTTTCCCAAATGACGTCTTTTGTCCACCTGGTCACTGTGACCTGCTGTCACTGGGGGACCTGCTGTAGCCTTCAGGTGATGCTTTTGGCTTGCTCATGGCCTCGCGGTGTCCCCCAGGGGGGCTTGGCCTCTCTTGGCACCGTACTCCCCTCCCATGGTTCTCATTTATTTGCAGCGTGGGTGGGCCACTAGGCCCTGCGGGCGAGGCCCTCACCCCGACTTCCTGCTCCCACCTGCATCTCGGGGGAGGCAGGAAAGCGACCCCCAGGCGCAGCCAAAAGGAGCCCACAGAGCACACAGGAGTGAATTGGACAAAGGTGTTCCTGATGAGAAGATTTATTAAAAAGCGCCACTTTCTCCAGGTGGATGCGATAGTGGTCTGTTCATTCGGGTCCATGGGGCCGACTGTCAAATTCTCAGGGACTCGGTAGGCCTGTTGTCCAATAGAAGCATCAGGATAAATAAATTAGACACACTTCTGAACATACTGCATCAAAGACAGAGGGAGGACTCCGGGTTTGTCCCTCCCTGGTTACTGCACTTCATTCTGCACTCCTGGGGCAATTCGCGCACCTTGGATCTGCACAGGGGACAAGCCACCCGAAGTCTGACCGCACCTCTCCTCCTAACTCCGCACTCCGCGGTCGTGCCGGAGGCTGGAAGTCAGTCACGGTGGGAGTATTTTCACCACCAAAATCAACAAAAAACGCAAATCAGGGCTTGTCTTGTTGCTATTTCATTGAGCATCTAGGCTTTAGAAACTCGGGCAACGTTAATAACACCGAAGGGGTGGACAAGCGGTGACGTCTGCAGCCGAGACTTTGTGAAGAGCCCCAAACGACCGGGGAACCATTCTTTCCCTGTTTGAGACCCATCTGGCACGGTGACTCCGGCCGCGGGCAAACGAGTGCCGATCCAACCAGCGCCCGTCGTTGACATTCCATTCTCCACGTACTCCTTAGCACAAAGCAAAAGGCCAAGCTGCTCCCAGGCGGTAACCACGCTGACTCACCAGCTGCAACAAGAGGCTGGTGACATGCAGACACACCTGTGGGCACAGCCCAGTGCCAGGGCGCATGACTTGCAATCTAAAATTTGCTGACGGCTCCCCCTGCCCCCCAGCTCCCTCCCCTGGGGCGCTTTGCACAGCAAACGAAGCAGACAGCAGCAAACACGGCCCTCTGCCCTGGGCCTCTCTCCACGGAGCCGTGCCAGCTTCACTTGAATGTGTCTGTGAGCCAGGCGGGTTCACGGCAGCCAGGAACCTGGCCTCTTTCCCCAGTCCTCGACAAGGAGCTTGCGACACCTTCTTACCTAACATGCCTCCTTCTCTCTTGTTCCTTTTGCGTCACCCCCGAAAGGCCCTCTTTGCCCACGGCTCAGTGAGTCTAGCTCGTGGCCTGGTGCCTTCCGGGGACTCGATCCGCCTGTATACTGTACAGGAAAATCCCAGAAACTGAGTCCACCAAATTGGGCTCTGATTTGGGGGGTGGGGGGGGGGAAGTCAGGGGGAGGAGGGATAAAATAATCCAGTAAATCTTGTCCCGAGACAATAGGCTGCTAGCCTGCAAGGCTGTTTACGCAAAGCGTAATCCAAGATGTCAACATCAAATATCGCAACGCCAGGGCAGGGTGAACATGTGGGGCTCCTTGTTGGAAATTATTGAGAACTTCAAGTTGGGCCCTGGCTGGTGTGGCTCAATGGATTGAACGCCGGCCTGCGAACCAAAAGGTTGCCGGTTCGATTCCCAGCCAGGGCACATGCCTGGGCTGCAGGCCCAGTAGGGGGCACGTGAAAGGCAACCACACACTGATGTTTCTCTTCCTCTCTTTCTCCCTCCCTTCCCCTCTGTCTAAAAATAAAATAAAATAAATATTTAAAAGGAAAGAATTTCAAGTTGGTGGTGGCAGAGCTTGAACCTGAGCCGGGGGCCCTTCTGAGGATGGGGCCCTGTGAGGCACCGGTCATGCCCCACCTGCTGCTGGGACATCCACGTTCTCTTTCTGTCCCTTCAGAAACACCCCTTGTCCCGTCCTTCTCCTCCCCCAGGCAGCAGCCGTGCTGGGAGAGTCACACCCCCAGAAAGGCGAAAACAAAAAGCACGTCAGTACATTGTAAAAACACCTGGTTATTCGAGGCTCCCCAGTGGTGCCTGGACGCCCTGCCCCGAGTCCAAAAACCAAGAGTCAGGAAATGGCTAAATCGCAAGCCTGTCCCTTGTTCACGCACCTTTTGTCATTCAGTCACTGAGCACCCGGCCTACACTCCTCAGTGGTGGACAAAGCAGACACGTGCCTGCCCTCTGTGTGGTGCAGGAAAGGACCGGAGCAAATAACCGTGGACCTGAGCGTGCAGCGACACTGGGAGAAGGGAGGAAGCGTGGTTTTGTGAGCAGACTGGTCAATCGAAGCAGACGGACCCGGCGCCAGGGCGTGGGGTTGGGAGCAGGCGGTCAGAGAAGGTTTCCCTCGGTGATGTCGGGCTGAGGCCGGAGTAGATGTTTGAACAGAGGGAGCCAGGTCCATTCCAGGCAGAGGGCAGGGCAGGGGCTGGGACGATGGCCCACCCTGTGCATGGCCCCTGTGTGCTCCCTGCCGGGTGCCTTCCTCTCTCCTGCCTGCTCAGGCCTGGGGCTGAGCTGCTCCTGCCGGTTGTGTTTGCAGATTTCTCTGATTTTGGAAAACGAAGAATTTGGCAGGACAACTGAAAATGACCAGGAAGAAGGAACACCGGGTGCCCAGGTCTTCGAATGGGCTCGTGAATCTCGGCCTGGACGTGGGTGATGACGTGGTTTTGGGACTTAGCTACGTAAGTAGGTCTCCTTCGCATCAAAACACCTGGAACCGGAGTTGGCAGGGTGTTCTCAGTGCTCAGAACTTAGGTCAAGGAGCGATGTCCTGATTTTAGATGAACCATAACCCTAGGTCATGACCCAACCTTCACGGCTCACGCATGTGTACGTGTTACCTATTACCTACACATCTATGTATTTATTGCATACACATGTATGTATTACCTATTACCTACGTATCTATGTGTTTACTCACAATATACGAGTGCCTACAAACCCATCAGAAACCCATCAAGGTGCCGGATTGGACCTTGACCACCACATCCAGCTGTTGGTCTCCTCCTCCCCCGCCTCCTCCTCCCCGCCCCCCCCCCCCATCCCCGCCGCCCTGAAGGAACCACTCTGAGCCCTTTCCCTTCGATCCATCGCTGGGCTTTTAAGGTCGTATCCCTTATTCTGTAGAAAGTCCTAGAGACGAGACATCTCTTTTTTATCTTGGTCATTTCCCACTTTCCCAAAAGGGTAACCTCATGTTTGGGCATTTACTTTTTCACTCACCGATTTCTTTTCAGGAGGTTGGCCCTCGGAGGGTGACTTGGCCCCACGTTCTGCGGGTGACTAGCCATCGCCCCCTCTTCTTCTTGTCTCCTTGGGGTGTTCGGCGGCAGACGAAACTGCATGGAGGTGGGGCGACCTGCCCAGAGCCACCGAGCGACTTTGGGGCAGGGCCAGGGGTGGGACCCGGGTTTCCTGACCGCGGGCTCGGTGCTCACTCTCGGCCGGGCAGCGTGTCATGCGTTCGTTCATTTTCACGGAGACAGAATCGACGTAGGACAGTACGTTAGCGTCCGGTGTACGACCTAGTTCGGTCTCTCCGGACGTTGCAAAGTGGTCGCGGCAATCGGTCTAGTTCGTGTCAAGCAGCGCGCCATTGTTGCCTGCAGCGGCCACACCGCCCGTTCCCTCCTCAGCACTTTTTTATTTTGTAGCTGGAACTTTGCACCATCACCCATTTACCCACCTTGTCTCTGGCGACCACCATCTGTCTTCTGCATCCGTGAGCTAACTATTTATTTTTATTATTTTTTTTAAGATGGCACGTGTAAGTGAGAACATCCTGGAGTCGTCTGTCCGACTCTGCAGCTCGATGTGGAAGGACCCATCTTCCCTGGGGGGCTGCTCTCACACACCCTCGGGGCAGGGGTTATGAAACTAATACTCTTTGGTTTTCTTCCCTAAGAAAACGTGCACCCTGGAAGACAGACCCTGGAGCCTGCAGGCAAGGAAGCCGGAGGAGGCACCGGGCAGCACGGGGGCCCCCCCTTCAGGGAAGGACAGAGACTGGAGAGTGTTGCTCCCCTTCCGGCTCCAGCCAAAGTGAGTCCCGGGCAGTTCCCAGCAGGGCAGCAGGGGCCGACCTCTCCCAGGAGGCTTCCGCCCTGGCCCCCACGGAACGGACAAGCTGCGCTCTCCTTTCTCGGAAACTCGTTCCCCTTGCCGTGGAGGCTGTGGTGGTTTCCCGTCTCCCACTACCACACGTAACCGAGTCATGAGTGCACACACGTGCTTGTACGTCTGGGTGGCCACCCGGCGACTTTTACAGTTACTGTCCATCCGCTAGGAGCCTTGCCCTCGACCTCACTTTCCCTCTCTAGAACCAGCACCCCTGTGGTGACCACGTTGCCCGTGACCCCTAGGTCTCCTTCCCCGAACCCCATGGACGACGCCGGCCTGCTCTCCTACCTCACAGTGTCCTGGATCACCAGGCTCATGGTGCGAGGCCTGCGGCGACGCCTGGACGAGAACTCCACCCCCCCTCTGTCCTGGCGCGATGCCTCAGCCCGGAACTGCAGTAGGTGCGGTCCTGCTGGGCGAGCCGCAGGGTTGGTGAGAGACCGTGTCTCGGGGGGAAGGAGACCAGAGACACTTGGGAGGACGTAGGGCCCGCCCTCAGGCAGCCGCATCGGGTCTTCCTCTATAGCAAGGGCCTCCCTCTCATCCGGAGGTCCGTTACCTGGGGCTCAGGAATCCCCAGAAATGGTACACATTTTTTGAGGCATATGGCTAGAGATTGTTTTTCTGGAGCAAGAATTCACATCTTTTGTCCTGGCCGGTGTGGCTCAGTTGGTTGGAGGGTTGTCTCATAACCGAAAGGTTGCGGGTTTGATTCCTGGGCCTGGCGCGTAGGACCCCAGTCCGGGTGTGAACGGGAAGCAGCCAGTTGATGCTTCTCTCTCACATCGATGTCTCTCCGCCTCCCTTCCGCTCTCTCTAAAAGCAATGACAAAATGTCCTCGAGTGAGGACAAATATTTTTTAAAAAAGAATTCACATCTTTTATCAGATTTGCCTAAGGGCCCGGGACCCCAAGAAAGGTAAACATGACCGCTTCTAGTCCCTTTTGCTTTTCCTCCTGGGTCAGGTATTTATCAGGGTCACGGGCCCTTCCCTTTGGGGTTGGCGCTTCGTCTCTCAGCGCTTGAGTTGCCGTGAACGGGCTGTGGGATTAACTTTCCTGTATTACCCACCTTACAAGGTAACACGGGGTGCGGGGAGGGGGAATGAAGTGGCCAGAAATTATCTGCACACGCGTTCCCACCTCCAGCTCCTTCCTGAGAGTCCGAGCAGGTGTAGGGCGTCCATTCCAGATGCGTTCCGGGACGTGGCAGCCCCAGGGGGCCCCCTGAGGAGAGCTTTCAGGGGGCAGGCCGTGTTGCACACTGTAGCCAGCCCTCGGGGGTCGGCAAAGCAAATCAGAATCTGGTTAGATTGCCACAACCTCGCAGGGAGGCGCTCAGTCAAATCCAGAATGTGGGACATTCTACAACACGGAGGCAGACACAAGGCCCCGGGGCCGAACCCGGCCCTCCACCTGGTTTTATGCGGCCCTACACCTCGTTTCTACCCAGTGGCAGCGCCGAGCTCCTTGCCCCCAGTTACGGAGTAGTTACGTGTACGCAGCCCTAAAATTATATTCGGCCCTTTGAAGGCAACCGAGAGGCTGATGGGGCCCCCGGTGAGAATGAGTTTGACCCCCTGCTCTACAGGATAAAACCTCAGTTTCTCTCACAGAAGTACAGTGCAGAGAAGGAGAAGGTTAAAATGAGATGCGGGAGGCCTCTCAGATGTGTCTTTTAAAAAATAACCTACGCACCTTGTTTGTGTCTTGCTGTGGGCAAGCTAACCACAAGAAGATACTTTTGAAATGATGAAATGCATTTGAATACAGACTGGGTCTTCAACACCAGAAAGAAATTATTGTTACTATGTTATTAATATGTAACTATTCATTATGATGAATAGGTATTGTTATTATGGCCGCTGTGGGGGGGTTAAAAGGCTTATCTGGGAGAGATACATACTGAGGCACTGAGATATGTCTCGGATTTGCTTGGAATATAGCAAAAAAAAAAAAAAAAAGAAAAAGAAAAAAGAAAAGAAGTGGAGGGGAGAGAGAAGAAACAGACACTGCCGGGTCCATATCTTGAATGGGTGTTTGGGGGAGGTCCTCTCTTCCGGTCGCCTTCGGCTACATTTGAGAATTTCTGTAACGAAGCCTATGCTAGCCAGACCTGGGACAATCGGGTGACACCGGGGAAGAGATTTCACTTGGCCCCACATTCCTCTTTTCAAGGCTCCGCCGACTTTGGGAAGAAGAAGTCTCAAGGAGAGGGATTAAAAAAGCTTCGTTGCTTCGCGTGTTACTGAGATTCCAAAGAACACGGGTTATATTCTACATAATTCTGAGCATCTGCTACTCGGTCATGAGTGTGCTAGGGCCGGTAAGTGGCAGGCGTGGTGACATTTGGGGGACCCTGGGTTTGAGAGATCAGCATGTGCAAGTCTGCGCCAGGAGTTGGGGATGTGTTTTGTCTCTCAGATGCTGCTCCGAATGTGAAGATCTCGGGGGGTGGGGCATGTAGTAGAACTAATAATAAGAGTGCGAGTTCTGCAGCCCTTGCTTGGGTTCAAACCTTGGCCCTTCTGCTTAGACGCTGGGCAACTTTGGGCAATTCGTTTACCTTCTCTGTGCCTTCATTCATCACAGAGCCCCGTGACACTGTCGGTGACAGACGTCCTGGAGATGCTCATGCGTCACCTGCTTCAGAGGGTGACGCTAAGTGGGTTAAGTCCATAGGTACACAGAACGTGTCCTGGCTCATTCCATGAGAAATGGCCAAGCAGCCCCAGGGGGTGCAGGCGAACTGGTGGCCTCTTCCGCGTACCCTGCTTGGGTTGAACCGGCTGAGGCTGTTCTGGGTCCTCCAGTTCCTCAGCTCAAGATCTGACTGCAAACAGGGAGTGGGTTGTCCCAGCTGGGGTCACTGTGGGCCACCAGATGGTAGGGCATCCTGGCCTAAACTGCAGGCAACGGGCCGGGTGACAGTGGCCACTGAGAAAACGGAAGCGCTGTGACCAGCTACGGGGAGAACGGACGTAGGAAGGAACGATGGTGGATGTCACCCCAGAGATTACGGAGCACACCAATGGGGTCCCCTCCACTTCTGGCTTCTGGTGGGGTGTGACCAGTGGGAGGAGCCAATGGGAGACTAGAGGGGAGAAGAAAGTCAGGGCAGGAGGTGTGTTCCTCTGACCACCTCCCTGTCCTTCACTGGAGGTGACGAGAGTCTTGTGAGGGCCCTTTTCTGAGTGGCTCTTCCCCTGGATTCCAGGAACCCCACCCCTCTCTGTCTTCAGGCCTGGGGAGGTGAGCGACCCTTGCTGTCCCCAGCCCCATGGTGCTCCACCAGCCCTGGTGGGTTGCCTCAATTCTGCACACACCTTCAGAAATGGTCCGTTAACTCCGGATAACCGTGTGTGTGTGAGAGTGTGTGAGTGAGTGTGTGTGTGTGTGTGTGTGTGTGTGTGTGTGTGTATGGCTTCAGTTCCCTGCCAGGGCCAGCTAGGAAGTGGCAGAGCTGGGGTTCAGATCTGGGTCAGCTGAACTAAGCTTCCCCCCTCTGGACTGTATGACCTTGAGGCAGGACTGGGCCCACTGTGTCCGGTGAGTCATTTGACGGGCCCAGCATCAGCCGGAGACCCTGGCGCCCTGCCGGTGTTTGAGTCCTCACCGGAGAGAAGACCGGAAGGTCCAAATGCCCCAAACTCCCGGCCTTTGTTTCAGGCGCTGATTGTACCGAAGATCCTGGATTATTCCCAAGAGTCGTCCAAGGACGTTGCCTACGGAGTGGGCCTCTGCCTGGCCCTGTTCCTCACCGAGTGCCTGAAATCTCTCTGCATGTGCGGCAACTGGATCATCAACCAGCGCACGGGCATCCGGTTCCGCACGGCCGCCCTGGCCCTGGCCTTCGAGAAGCTGATGCAGTTTAAGTCCCTGACGCACATCAGCACAGCGGAGGTCAGTGCCTGGGCTGCGCCCTGGTCTTACCCGAGGGAAACGCACGGTATCGTCTCTCGGGCCAGTTTTTAAGTCGAAGGGACGACGTGATTCACGCCGGTTTGTAGCTTTCTCTCCCTCCCCTGTACGTCCGAGCTTCTGTGTCCATACACAGAGGTTTCCTCGGGGCCTAGGCCTTCCTCTCCTCCCCGTTTCTGTCGGAACGTAATCGGCACATGGCATTGCGTGAGTCCGAGGGGCACAGCCGAACGACGGGACCTGCGTGTGGCAAAACGGCGACCACAGTAGGTCTAGTGAACACCCGTCGCCACGCAGTGACTCGTTTCTCCTTTTATCTGATGAGAACTTTGAAGACCGACTCTCGTGACAACCGTCAGGTACACGCAGCGCTGCTGTGACCTCCGACCCCACGCTGTGCACCACAACCCTGGGGCTGACTTATCCCATCACTGGAAGCTGGTGCCTTTGACCCCCTTCGCCCACCGCCGCAAAGCGCTTTCCACGTGCCCGAATGTTCTGTGGGCCTTGTCCCCTCCCGCTGTTCCCTCAGCGCCACGAAGCAGGTTGTATCGCTGTTCCCATTTTCCTGGCGAGGTGACCGAGGCCCCGAGAGACTGGGGAGCGAGGCTGCGGCTCCACAGCTAGTTGACGGCGGGTCCGGGACACCGTGGTACCCGATTCTTCCGGGGTGGGCCTGTCAGCCTTTCCCACCGATGGGTGTCCGGGACGTTTCCAAGGTCTGGCTGCCGTAGGAGGTGCTGCAGCGAACGTCTCCTAAGGGCTTCCCCAGCCTGTGGAAATATCTCACTGGGGAAGACGCTGTGAAACTGCCCGCCGCAGTGGCTGTCCCGAGTCACTCTCCCTCATACGCTGAGCCTTTTCATAAAGGCTCAGCCTGGGGCACAGACCGGCAGCTGGAAGGAGATCAGGTTCAAGTCCCAATGAAATCGCTCCTGAAGGGATTCAGATGGGTCATTCTGAAAGACGCTAATGAATGGGTTCCTTAACTATTTCCTGAGTTAGAACGTTGGCTTTCGTCTAACACTGAACTCAGTGGTACATGTCGGGGTACCGACAAGAAGGCAGAAGGGTCAACCCCCCCCAAAAAAAAAGAGGAGGAGAAAAAAACCCTCAGGTCCTACCTAAAAAAAACCTTGGTTATTATTAATATGAGTCGTAGCTGGAGTAGAACAGGGCGGCAGGGAAGACCAGAAGCTGCTCTCTGGAACCTGGGCATGAGCATGAGCAGCAACAGTGTTTCCAGACAGAACTTCCCCCGAGCCCAGTCCATGAGCTCAGACACTGTATCCTGTTGAGAGTCTCACCATGAAGCAGATGTGATTATTCTAGCTTCCCAGGGAACAAAGCCGAGGCTCAGCGTGGCCACGTAGCTCGTCCAGGCTCACGCAGCTGGTGGGAGCTGCGAACCTGGTGTGTCCGTCCCGGCCCTCCCGCCTGCCCCTCCTGCCGTGAGGAGGCCTGGTGCAGCCGCCTGCCAGGGGCGCAGGGAGCCTCCTCTGGGTGACCGGAGAGGTGACGCAGGTGCGCTTGGGCCCGATGTCTTGCAGGTCCTCAGTTTCTTCAGCACCGACATCAACTTCCTGTTTGAAGGCATGTACTACGGCCCCCTGATCTTCATCTCCTTCCTGGCAATGGTCGCCTGCACCATCTCCTCCTGCCTCTTGCTCGGCCCCACCGGGCTCCTCACCACCTTTTGCTTTCTCGTGGTTCTACCCCTGCTGGTAAGGTCGGATGCGCCCTGGATCCCCCAGTGCTACCGGGGGGCACTTCTGAGCGGAAACGTTGGCCCTTCAGCTTCCACTCCTACCTCAAACGGTTCTCTGGCCGCAACGGTCAGCCCAGGGACGTAGAGGTGACTCTGGCGTACCTGGCCTGCCGCGTCGCTTGCTCTGGCGGGGTGTCTGTCTCACAGGAGACAGCCTCCTGCACTTTTGCCCCTTCTCTTCCACCCAGAGCGTGCTGATGTAAGCACACAGACAGCATTTAACAGCTGGCTGAGCACCATATTACCGGGGTGGGGGTGCGGGACCCACATGCTGCCTAAATTTCAGGGGACACTGAGGGTCTGACGCTTGGATTACCAGTGCTTTGACTCACCGAGACCGAGTGTCTTCCCCGCTTGGCACAGGCCCGAGGGAAGGGTGGCCGTTGTTGGCAGAGGGTCAGGATTCCCAAAAGTGGAGGTGTCAGATGTCTGTTTAGTTAGCCACAGCCTGGCTCGGCACCCAGGAGAGCAAGACGCCCACCCCCACAGGGTGTGTGAGGCAGATGCCCCAGGGCATGATGGCCCTGGGGGTGGGCAGGGGCGGGGACCTGGACTCAGTCTCCGTGGAGTCAAACACTGCAGGGGGACACCCAGCGGTCCATCACAGCCGGAGTTCCCCTCGGGGAACCCTCACCTGCCCTTCTCCCATGGACCTTCTCACTGCATCCCGGCCACAGGGGCTCCTAACCCTCAGGGTGGTGAAGACTCAGAGGCAGATCTCCGAGATCACTGACCAGCGCATCCGTGTGACCAGCGAAGTGCTCGCCAGCATCAAGCTGATTAAAATGTACACATGGGAGAAACCATTTGCAAAAATCATTAAAGGTACAGAAAACCGGGCTTTCCGCTCGGAGCCTGCGGACCGCACGGGGTGGGGGTGGGGGTGGGGGTGGGGGGTGCGGAGCCTCCCGGCTCCAGGGGATTTCCTTTGAGCTCTGAGGGGGGTTCCTCGACTTTGCAGAAGGCCCTCACGCTTTCCTTCGGTGTATTTCTTTGTTCTCTCCCAGACCTCAGAAGGAAAGAGAGGAAGATGCTGGAGAAGAACGGGCTTAACCAGAGCCTGAGCAACACCGTCCTGTTTTCGGGCCCCATCGTGGCCCTGGTGGTGACGTTTCTTATCCACCTGGGCTTGCAGCTGACACTCACACCCTCAATGGTAGGTGTGCGCAGTTTCTTTTTTCCTCCTGCTGTCGACAGGGGTTTTTCTCATGTGCCTTTTCCTAGCTCCTGCCCCTCAAACACCCCAAGGCTCTGCAAATGGAGAATAGGAATTCACTTACAGTTTCCAGGTGTTAGTGTGGTCAAGCTTTCTTCCATCCCAACCTGAGGGAGAAACTGGCATCCCTTGGAGAAGAGGGAAGGACGAGTCATCTCAGGGTGCGGGGTGGGTGGGGCAGAGTGCATAGTCCTAACCCTGATGATCCCGATACACGTCTTGAGGTTGGGAACCCAAAATCAATGAGTTTCTCTGATGCCCACAGAGGGCCCTGAAAATACCCTTTAAATGAAAAGATCTAGTTTCTTCTCTCTTTCCCTTTGCGGCCCTGCTCCTGGCCTGGGGACAGAGCCGCTGCCTTTTTGGGTTAGGGATCCCAGATCTTTGAGGAGAACAGGACAGGGTGCTGACCTGTGAGAGGTTGAAATCAGCTGGGGCAGCCAGGAGCCTGCACCCAAAGCAAGAGGGGTGTCACCTGGGAGCCCACAGCCAGGGGCTCACCGCCCCAGGACAGTAGTCCCCTCCGCTGGGTGCGGGCTCACCCCAGGGAAGCGCTTGCACGGAGTTGGAGGGTGGAAGCAGGCGCCTCGAGTTTTGGGATCCTGAAAGCTAGAGGTCGTTTGTGATAGTCGGGGGGGCTCCCTGGGGAAGGGGGAGGCATGGACCAGGCCTGACGTGCAGGGAGATTTTGAATGGCAGAAAGTAACAGAACGTCGAAGGCAAAGAAGAAGAAATCAGCTCTTGACAGCAATGATAGCACCACGCTGTGTGGACAGCGACAAAGCTGTCTCACCATATTTCCTCAGTGTCGTCCAAACTCCCTTCTGGTCCTGGATTTGTGACTCTTGGCACTATGTCCATGGGGGCTCCCCATTGGCTCAGCAACTAGACGGGCCCAGCCTTCAGATGGGCAGGCTTTAAGGCGGCTGCTCTTTCCCACCAATTTTTTGTCTCCCCAAGATAGCAGCCTGGCCCCTGCCAAGTGAAGGGCCCGCTTGTGGGAAGCTGCAGGTTGGAATGGAGGCCTGCGGGGAGGGGAGGGAGCAGGGCAGGGCAGGGCCAAGACCCTCACCACCACCCCCCACCCCACCCCTGCGCAGGCCTTCACCATGATAGCTGTCTGGAACACCATGAGGGTATCCATGTTCTTCATGCCCTTCTCGGTCAAAGGGTTCAGCAATTCCAGGTCTGCGGCGGAGAGGTTCCAGGTGAGGGCTTGGGACTGGCAGCATGGCCCTCGGCGTTGGGCGGCATTTGCCTTCAACTTCAAGACGTTCCTCCCCGGATGTGGGGTCCGTGGTTACGGGCGATACTTGGAGGGCGTGGGACCCCTGGTGTGCACCTGCAGGGGGCTGAGTGGACTGGGGCGGGACCCCAGAGATAGGGAAAAGTCCCGGCTCCCGGGCTCCCTGCAGCTCCTGGAGAGGAATGAACGGGGCCGTGGGAGGTGTTCACCTGTGAAAGAGGGACCCAGGGGTCTGAAAACTGGGAAGCCTTGAAGCTTCCCCAGCAGGAACTACCCTCCTCTCCATCTCTGGTAGTTCACACTTTTCCTGGTTGTGAGTTCATAAACCGGTCCCAGGGCTCATCCAGCCAAAGGGGTCCACATTCCTGCTGGAGTGGGGGTCCCAATTCCTCCTCCCTCCCTTTCTTTTGTCTGCACAGAGGTTTTTCCTGAAGGAGAGCCCCAATTTATACGTCCAAGCCCTGGAAGACCCCAGCAAAGCATTGGTTTTGGAGGAGGCCACCTTGTCCTGGAGAAAGACCTGCCCCGAGGTTGTCAACAAAGCCTTCGAGCTGGAGAGGAATGGACATGCTTCCCCCAAGGGGACAGCCAGAGCCCAGCCACCTCTGGGTGCCCTCGGGTCAGAGGACAAAGGGGACGGCCTGGTCCCAGAGCTTCACAAGATAAACCTGGTGGTATCAAAGGTAACCTCTTCCTGGCTGTGTGGGCAGGCCGGCTGCCAGGCTTCAGGGCCCGAGGCCAGGAGCCTGGCCCGGCATGCCACCATTTCCTTGGCTAAAAATCGCCTTCTCCAAATCTTCCTTTAAAATACAGAGTTTTCATGGAAGGCACACACTGGCAGTCTTTTACACTTTAGTATGAACCAGTTGGTCATCTGAAATTGTTCTGTAATGGAAAACCCAGAAGAGTAGACTGCATGCATGCTGGTCTTCAGAGGGACGGAGGACATGGGGAGGGGATGGGGAAGGAGATCACACTAACAATAAGTTCCAAGCACTGCCCTACCTGTGAACTCACCTTCTCTGGCTTCCTCTCTGAGTAATACTGGCAAGGGCTGGCTTCCCTGCTCCGTCCTCACTGGCTTCTGCTCTGCCCTTCTCTGTGATCTCTTCATGTCTTGTGATAGGTACTATAGGTATATAATAGTGATATAGGTAGAGCTTGGAGACAGTGATCTCCATCTCAAGGTAGAGGTAACTCAAATAGATATTCACGTTTAGTAGGAGCCAAGGTTAACCTCTAACAACCATAGACGGTACCACCTAATGTCCATCACCCATTACACTCTCCCCCTTGGCCATCCCCTGCAGTCCGCTGCTTTAAACTCCATCTCCAAGCGGCTCTCCGCAGCCTTGAAGTCGCCTCTGAGCTGCAGACTCAACTGGTGATTCATGGACTATCTCCTCTGCAACGATCACCTCCCATTTCCAGCCCAGCAAGACCCCCCCACCCCGCCTTCCCCTCTCTGGAGTGGGTGCGGAGACCCTGAACGTCAAAGTCGAGTCCTTCGGTTCCCCCCCACCAACCTGACTCGGCACGGTCAGCTCCCCTTCCACATCTCAGAGCCGCCACCTCCCACCCAGCGCCCTCCACCGCCCCAGCCCCGGCGCCGGCCCCCACCACGCCGCTCCCAGCTCCTCCAGGAGCCTCCAGCCAGCCTCTCTGCTGCCGCTTTGCCCTTTTCTGATTCACGACCGGCAGAGGGATCTTTTTAAGGCACTCACCAGTGCAGGTCCCTCTCCTGCTTCAACGCTCAATGACATCATCGCACACGGGAGGGATCCCGGGTCGCCGAGCCCCCTGCCCACATCTCGCCGCCTCCTCTCCCACGGACTGTCTGCACACCACCCACACCGGCCCTGCTCTCTGGCCGCCAGCCTTGCTCCTGCCTCGGGACCTTCGCACCTGCTATTCCCGTAGCACCTCCAGGCCTTCCTGTGTCTGGCTCCTCCTTGTCAGTGGGTCTCAGCAGCAGTAGCACCTGCTGTGAGAAGCCCCTGCCCTTGGCTGACCCACCTACAGTCGCTTTAACCCCCAACACTCTGAACAGTAGCCACTCTCATCTGGCTGCTACCACGTCTCACCACCCATGACGGCTTGTTCGTTCGCTTCTCTATGCCATGGTTTTCCCGTACCTGCTAGAACGTAAGCTTGATGGGAGCTTCTTCTTCATGACTTGGTACCTAGAAGACACTCAAATGACTGTCTGATGGAGGAGCGAATGGATAAGCGAGTGGATGTAGGCATGAATTCGGCGAAGCTGGCTTTGCTACCCCATTTTACAGATGGAGAAACTAAGGGCAGAGGGCTCAGTCGCTTGCCCAGAGTCATAGAGTAGAATGCAGGCAGGACTGGACTGTGGGTCCCCCCCCGGACAGGACCACCTATACATCGGTTCCTCGGTGCCCCTCCCCCCGGACCACCTTGCTTTGCGGTGGTCCCACCCCGCGTCGGTAGGCTGGCCGCACACCTCCTCCTGAGGTTTGCTTCTCGGAGGGGCTTTGGGGTGCGTGTGGTTATCTTGCTTTCTGTTTGTCACTGTGTTCAAACAACAGCCCCACCCTGGTGAGTGGGAGGACTCTGCTGTCCCGACACCTGTCCGTCCTCCTTGGCTTCACAGGGGACCGTATTGGGGGTCTGTGGCAACACAGGGAGCGGCAAGAGCAGCCTGTTGTCGGCCATCCTGGGGGAGGTGAGTGACCCCGGACCGTGCCTGTCCACCCTCAGGCAGACCAGGGCCACCCAAGTTCAAGTTCCCCCAGTGAGCGGCTCCACCACTTCCTTCCTCAGAGGGGTCTGAGCCAACCAAACCAGTCTTGATAAATTGCAAACAGTGGCGTGAGCCCCGGTGCGGGGCGGGAGTCAGAGAGGGGCCCTGCCGGAGGCCACAGAGCAGGGAAGGTGTGGGGCCAGGGCTGAGAGCCAGGTCCCCCACCCGGAGGTGGTCGGAGGTTTGCTTCTCATCACAGCCGTGCTTCCTGGCGGCTTCCATTCAAGGCCACCTTCCTGTGTGGCCAGGGGTTTGCTTCCTCTTCCAAGGACCCAGCTGCTTTCGTGCCCAGAAAGGAAAAGAGAAAGATGTCCCTTTAGAGATTTGTTCTTCCAGATCAGGAGCGGGGGGGGGGGGGGGGCCCAGGACAAGAGAGAGAAAGCAACACAGGGCGCTGGGCCCTGGGCCGAGGCGACGAGGTGCGGGCTGCGGCGCTCACCTTTTTAACCTGTGCCTTTAAATGGAGCGCACGGAAAAGCAGGCGGGGGGCCACGGCGGTAAAGAGCCGCACGCCCGGGGCCCTGACGCGACAGTGAGCAGCAGTCGCCCCGTCTGTGCAGAAACATCATTTCTGGAACTATTTTTAACGGCAGAGATGGTGGTGCTGTCCCACTAGCCGCTTCCTCGTGGGGTCCAAACCGCGAGGGCCGCCTCGCATCTCACCTCCATGACATCATCACATTAGCAACAGCTACGGGTGTCCAGGGGCAGCCCCAGAGAGCGCGGCGGACTAAGGGGCTGGGGCATGAGAGGGGAGAAAGCCTGGGGTGTTCAGCCGCCGCAGGATCTGGCCTGGCTCAGCTCCGTGTCCTCAGGGCCGGGCCTGGCAGGACCCCATTCACACAGGCAGGCCCCAGGGTCCACGGGGCCTGCCCGTGCTGAGGCTGGGCTCCCTGTCCCACAGATGCACCTGCTGGAGGGCACAGTGGGGGTGCACGGGGGCCTGGCCTACGTGCCCCAGCAGGCCTGGATCTTCTCGGGCAGCGTCAGGGACAACATCCTCATGGGAAGGAAGTTCGAGGAAGCCCGGTGAGCCTGTGGGGAGGGACTCGGGGGGTAATTTGAGGCTAAGACATGCCGTGCCCCCGCTGGCAGGCCCAGCCCTAGCTCCTCCTGACCGCGAAGGACGGGTTCTCATCACATCCATTTTCCAGGGGAGCCACTGAGGCCCCAAGAGATTAACTAAGTGGTTCAAAGGCACACAGCTGGTGGGGTTGGAATGACCAGCATTGAACCTGGCCGCTTTCAGAAATTTCATGTTTAACTCAGGACCGAAATAACCCTTCCCGTCCAAGGGTTCGTTTAAAGCTTTGTACCGATTCGTTCCTGACCTCTAGGTCTCAAGGTTAGTCCCTTGGGGGATGAGGTTGTGAAGGTGGAGGGATCGCCTTTGGGTCCACGGCCTGGGGGCCTCTCCTCCCTGGGCGCTGGGTGGACCTGCCGGGTCCGGTCAAGCGGAAATCGCAGCGAAGTCTCTTCAGAGGAGGGTCCGAATGTCACCGCTGGCCTCCACAGGCCTCCGTGGGTTCTCGGCTCGGTTTTTCAGTCTGCCCCCACCCCCAGGGGAGCCGCCCTGAGGGCGGAGACGCGTAGGGGCTGGCACTGGCCCGCTGCGGCCGGATGTCCGGCGGGCCCCTCAACGCCAGGCCCAGCGCCAACCGGTGAACCCCCTTCCCGCCCAGCCCCCAAACTGCCCGAATCACTGTGATGACATTTCAGAACCGCGTCCCCCCCAGCCAGCCTGCCCTACCATCTCGCTGGTCACCAGCCCCGGCCAGCTCCGCCTCCTTCCCGTCTCTCGGGGCTTCTCTCGGCATCTCTGTCTGTGTCTCTGCAGCCAGTCTGGGGCCGTGGTCTCTGGCTGGGACCGTCCTCCGGCCCCGGCCCCTGGCACCCGGTCTCCTCTGACGTTGCTCTGCCCTCAGATGGACACGACCCCACCCTGGCCCCTCTGCCAAATTACAGCGGGCTCGGCAACGCTGGGCGTTTGACGGGCAGATGGTTTCACCCACGCGCACCAAGGCCCGTGTGCCAGAGGGTCCACGCTGCACGATGACCACAGTAGCAAAAGACCAGAAAAGACCCAGGTGTCCCCCCCGGGGCACTGGTTAAAACCTTTACGGTGCGGCCATGGGGCAGCATTAGGTGACAAGCCCATGTACGCTGCTCGCAAAGAAAGGGAGAGGCTGTTTCTCAGTAAATTCATGAGAAAGCGCAAGGGGGGCGGCTTCTAACAGGAGTCCCTGAAGGTCAGAAACGAGAGAGAGACATGTCCCTGCTGTATCTTCTTTTTGCTCTGTTCAAATACTCATGAAGTATCCGTATTAGATTAAAAGCAAAGAAAGACGGGAGGAAATGAACACATCATCCCGTGGTTAGCCAGTGCACTGAGGACCCAACCCGACCCTCTTAGCGCAGGGTAAAGATGGGTACCCCACCCTGGCCCCTCTGCCCCCTGACTCGGCAGGTACCTGACGGTGATCCAGTGCTGCTCCCTGAACCATGACCTGGACGTCCTGCCCTTCGGAGACATGACAGAGGTGAGTAGGAGGTGAGCATCTCCCAGTTCTGTGGTGATGTTCTGGGGTCCCCCAGCTGCCTCCCTGGGTAAAGAAAGGGGGGGACCCCAGCTTCTCTCCAGAGCAGCCCGAACTGCCGCTGCAGAGCCTCCCTATCAAGGAGGGAAGAGTGAGAAGGTGAGAAACCTCCCGCCCGCCCCCCTGGCCCCCGACCCGTCTGCCCCTGGCTGGCCACCACTCCCTTCACCGGGGGGACACTGGCCACGGCGTCTCCGAGGGGCGTTTCCCACCTGCAGCCGCCTTCGCTGCACAGAAGGCCCTGGAGAGAGAGAAGCCGTGTGGCCGTCTCTGTTTTACTCCCTGACCACGGCGCAGGCTGTGGACCCCTTGCCCTGTGCAAAGTGCGGCTCCAGCAACTCGAGGGCACTGCTTCGGGGGGGGGGGGGCTCAGACGCCCCCGCCCCGGCTTCCTCTGAGGGCCGCCATCCTGTTGTGTCAGTGAATTTGTTAGTTGTGTTCCGTATCCCACCTACGAGGGACACCGTGTGTTTTTGTCCTTTTCTGCCTGACTTCCCTCACCTAGCCTGACCCACCCGCGTCCTTGCGAACGGCGGGACTCCACCCTTTCCTGTGGCTGAGTGGTGTTCCACTGTACATACAGGCCACACCCTCTTTGTGCGATCATCCACGGGAGGGCACTGGCCGCTACACCAACTTCGAAACTATTTTTTTTTTTAAATGCCAGGGATGCCAAATCATGAGGTGCCTAGGAGTGTCCGTGGTGGGGGCTTCAGCCTGCCCTGTCTGCCCACTGGGCTGGTGTGAGCAAGCCCGGCTGTGCCCCCCCCCCCCGCTAGACACGGTGCCCTTGGCTCCTGTCCGCAGATCGGGGAGCGGGGCCTCAACCTCTCCGGGGGCCAGAGGCAGAGGGTCAGCCTGGCCCGCGCTGTCTACTCGGACCACGACATCTACCTGCTGGACGACCCCCTGTCGGCCGTGGACGCCCACGTGGGACAGCACATCCTTGAGCACTGCGTTAGGAAGACGCTCCGGGGGAAGACGGTCGTCCTGGTGACCCACCAGCCGCAGGTGGCTGCCCTTCCCGGTTGCGATTGAACAACCACCTCATAGCAGCTACCCCTTCAGTTCGGACCGGGCCCCCCCAAATTCAGGAGGTGTTGTAAAGAACTTGGACTTCCTTTGCTTTCCACGTGAAGAAGATAGGCTGGTAAAAACTGAGACCAAGTATCTGGGTGGGCTGGTGCTTGCGAAGAAAAATCGTCCCCCAGAGGAGAATCCCTCAGGTCTCCTGTTCTTGGGTCGAGCGCAACGCTGAGCCCAGGGCTGCCCCCCCGACAGGTCTTTTCTGCTGGGTGTTTTCATATTTGGGTTTGGCCTTAACACATTATTACCTCTCCCTCTTCATCTTGCTTCTTGGCCTTATGCTTTTTTCTGGGATAGAATATTTAAGACATATAAAAAAGCTTCATAAAGCGATCTAATAAAAACCCACGTGCTTGGCTCCCGGGGGAACTCATCAGACACGGGCCCACCCAGGGGGCGTTCCAGCCCCTCCCACCTTTCCCCGCTTCCCTGCTCACGGCTCCCGGGTGTGTCTCCGTCCCTCTACCACATACGTGTGGACCTTTGCACCCGACAAAGTCTCGTCTCCTTTCCCACATTTTAAAATCCTCATCCAGTTGATAGTCTGCTCTCCGCGTCCTGGGGTAATTCACCTTTTCACTCAACGTCACATTTCTGAGATCTTCCCTGAGGACACGGGGAACTTGAATTCTCCCTGGTAAAGTGTTCTAGGACCCGAACGTACCACCGGAATGTATTTCTCTAAGGTGGACATTTAGGGTTTGCCCCCTGTTTTTCACTTTTACAAAAAAAAAAAAGCTCCAATGTGCACCGGTCTCCCTGTGCCTCTGTGCGCTCTTGAGCGGTTTTTTTTTTTTAGGACAGAGTTTTAATGGTTTGACTGCTGGTTTGTAATTCTTCAGAAACCTTTCCTTTGACTAGATGCAGTCAAATTGTTTTCCAAAGGCATCGTACCGGTCCACAACCTGGCCCCCCACACCCCAACATTTTAGGAGTGTCCCCCTAACCTCCAGTCCCCACTCCTACCTGGGGTTGTCCAAGAGTGACATCACCATATTTTATCACGAGGTGAATCTACGTTTTCCTTCTGAATATCGAAGTTGAACATCTCTGTACACTCCCTGAAAACCTTGTTCCTTCCGACTCTTCAGTTCTTACAGTTCTGTGACCAGATCATTTTGCTGGAAGATGGTAAAATCTCTGAAAAAGGGATTCACAGTGAGTTAGTCCAGAAGAACGGGCAATACGCCCACCTCATCCGGAAGATGCATGGGGAAGACAAGCAGGTGACTTGCACCCCCTGCCCTCCACCCACACTCCCCATGGGCAGGAGCCCCCTCGCACTCACGGCCCTGCCTTCTCCCAGGGTGTGTTTCAGGACACAGAAAAGACAGCCAAAGAGCACCAGGTGCAAGGTCAAGCCCAGCTCATCTGCCAGGAAGAGCCTCAGAGTGACAATGCTGGTAAGGAGGCTGGGGACAGGCCAGAACGTCCCTGTGTCTGCCTGGGTCCTCCAGAGGCCCTGGCATTTCCTCCCAGCCCCAGGCTGGGTCATGGTCGGGGACCCCAGACACCACGCACACCGCAGGCTACAGGGTCCCACCGATAGAGGGCAGACACCACACACACCGCAGGCTACAGGGCCCCACTGATAGAGGGCTGTGGGGGGGCCAGTCAGGAGGCCCGAGGGCCAGAAAGTGAGTGCTGTGGGGGGCACGGCGGAGGGTGTGCAGAGGCTGAGGCGGGACGGGGGTCACTTTGGCTCAAACTGGCCTGCGTGGAAAACGTCGCATCTGGACTTCCATTCATCCCGAGTTTGTGGAAAGCAAACGTTGAAAACAAAGGGACTAAAATCAGAAAGGCCCTGGGCCCCATCCCCGCTGCCCAGATGCTCAAGACCTTGCTCTTTTCTGTGCCCGGGCAGCGGGACAGGCAGACCTCGATTTTAAAGTGAGACAAGTTCCGGGTTGGCGCCGCCCACCTGCTGCTCACAAGGCTGTGCAACCTCGGCTGAGCGGCCCAACCTCCCTGACCCCTCCCTGGCAGAAAGGGAAGGTCACAGGGCTAACGTTGCAGCGTGGAGGTTAGATGAGGTCAGGTGGAGAGCAGCCCAGCACAGTGCCCGGCACCTTGCAGGCCCCTGTCACTCAGCGCGTCCCCAGCTGTGCAGGACAGACACCGATGTGAGCAGAAGAGTAACGGGAAGGCGAGGGCAGAGAGCACAGAATGGGGAGTAACGTTGAAGCACCAGGCCTCTGCAACACTGGGAGGGGGGCGGCTCAGGAGCCGGCGCAGGTGCAGAATCCATCTGAAAAAACCTACCCCAGCCCTGGCTGGTGTGGCTCAGTGGATTGAGTGCCGGCCTGCGAACCGAAGGGTCACTGATTCGATTCCCACTCAGGGCACCTGCCTGGGTTGCCGGCTGGGTCCCCAGTAGGGGGCGTGCGAGAGGCAACCACACATGGATGTTTCTCTCCCTTTCTTTCTCCTTCCCTTTCCTTCTCTCTAAAAATAAATAATTAAAATCTTTAAAAGAAAGACAAGAAAGGAAACCTACCCTGAATATTTTCCTTCCTGGTATGATTCCCCTCAAGATTCAAACTCCAGGAAGAGCCCTTTCTCCCCCAGGAAATAGTGGGGTGCTGTCGTAGGAAGGGAAGGGGCATCTAGCAGAGATAAGAGACCTTCTCCAGGCGCTGCTTCCTGTGTGGTTGTCGTCAGCAGCCCCTGCTGGCGTCTCTGGGCACCAGCCTCCCGGCCCTGCTCTGGGCCAAGAACCTGCCCAGGCCGGTGTCGCAGAGGTTTGGGGGGAGGGGGCTGTCCAAGAAGCGTCCTGCCGCAGGGCACCTTCCTCCCAGTTTTCAGATGAGGACACAGAGAAGTTAAGCGATGTGCTTGAGGTCGCCCAGTCTTGTGGTGACAATGCCGGAACCCAGTTTTCTGGTCCAACGTCCTTGCTTCCTCCTCTCCCCCCACCTGCCTCTCTCGGCCCCTCCAGCTGCCGGGAGCTCCAGACCCTCCAGGGTTTATTGAAGAGTTGGGGATGGACCCTGCCTTTCCAGACTCTGGAGTCCAGAGTCTTCCGTGGAAAGTCGGCCAGTTCGGGTCAGGCGGGGTGGCGCGCAGCAGCTGGGAGGCGAGGGAGCTGGGAAGGCAGGGGCCAGAAGCAGGAGGCTTTGCAGGGGCCCCTCGTGGGGTGGGACGGAGCCTGTGAGCACACCGGTTCCTTCTTCCCTCCCCGACCCCCAGGGCTGGAGAATCAGCTCACCACCAAGGAGAAGATAAAAGAAGGGTCCCTGACGTGGCGTGTCTATCATGACTACATCCAGGCAGCTGGAGGTACGGGCTGTCAGCTCCCCCTGCCCAGCCCGGGGCTGTCTGGGACCAGCCCTGCCCCCGAGGCGGGTCAGGTCGGGAGGTGTGAGGTCGCGTGCGGTCCAGAGGCACGGCGGAGGCGTGCCACGCGTGGCGGTCCTCGCACAGTCCCGGCCACCCTCGGTTCTGGCAGCTCCACCCTCACAGTCAGCGCTGGGAGGCGCTTCCGAGCACCCTGGTGTTACGATGGCCCTGGGGTTTGTTTTGTGCGGGTGGGGTCAGACATGCAGACGTAGAAGTGCCAGTCACGAAGGAAGAGGCGTGTACTCACAGGCCCCTGGAAACAGCCGGCGTGCCAGGCCACGTGGGGCCGCGTGGGCAGGCCCATCAGTGGGTCAGGAGGCAGGGGGCCGAGAAGGGAGAGCGTAGCCCAGAGCCCCTGTTGGGGTTTTCGTGGGAAACGGTGGACACTGAGGAAGCTTTGGATCGGATGGATGGCTTGAGTGGTTTGGGGAGGCTCTTGGCTCTCGGGGTGTCCCCGCGTTGTTGGGTGGCTCACTCTGGGGCGGCGCAGGGCAGGGGGAACCCTGGCGTGGTGGGCGAGAGCATGATGAATGAGACCGTGGTGGGGGGTGGGCTGCGGATGGGCCCACGGGAGTCATTTGCCAGCTCCAGGCACCAGCTGACCCTGGGAAGGGCGGCCTCTCTGGGACTAAGACCCCGAGGCCCCGATTCCGAAGCACCAGATACAAAATCCGAGAAAGCACAGTTTAATACAGCCCTCGGCATTTCGGTGTTTTCCAAGCTGGGTGGCTGCGAAATCAACTGAGCTGAATCCTTCGCAGCACGGAGAGCGGGGATGGATGGAACCCATCAGCCCTGCTGCATGCTGGGACAGGGGTGCGGCTTTTGTTGCAATGGCATTACACTGCATTTCTGAAGGCGGGTGGCCTTGGAGGTTGCAGAGCCCCCTCGTCCTGGGACGGCGCGGGCTGCCCCATCCGTGTGGGCGCCGCGGCACACTGTTAGAACCCCCCAAACCGGGGCATGGTTCTGCATCCTTCGAGTGATCTGAGACTCTGAGAGCGATTCTGACTCTGTGACAACTCTTTACGCTTCCCTGACTTTGGGACTCTGTGACCCTGACTCTGTGACCCTGACTTTGGGACTCTGTGAGGGGTGGGTCCGCTCTTGGAGACTCAGTGAATGGGGAGCGAGGGGGAGGGACCCCAACTCAGAAATGGCGCGCGCGGGTGGGCCCACCTCTGGCACGTCACATACAAGAGCACACCCCACAGAGAGGGGGGCTGGTGCAATTGAGCTCTGGCCCCTGCACAAGGGGGAGCTGACTTCTCTAGGATGGGGCTAGGGCCGGACCTGGGTCATCCCGTGTCCTCGTCAGGGTGGCCCCGGAGGCTGCTGTGACTTCCATCGCCATTTCACAGCTGAGGAAGTGGTGTGGCACTGACATTTGGCACCTTGACCGGGATGGCACCGCTTGTAAGAAGCAGAGTCAGGATTTGAACCCAGGGCTTTCTGACCTCAGAACCCAGCTGTTTCTGGTCCTTCGAGGTGTCCAAGGTGGATGGGAGGGGATCGGGGAGATCCAAGGCCCTGGGGTGATCGAGCAGCTTTGTCCGCAGTTGCTGTGCGCTGTCTCGGGGTACCCGTGTCACCGACCCCTCCCTCTGTAGGGTATATCGTCTGCGTTGTAGTTTTCCTCCTCATGGTGATGTTCATCTTCCTCGTGGCCTTCAACTTCTGGTGGCTGAGCTACTGGATGGAGCAAGGCTCAGGGGTGAGTGTGTGGTGGGAGCGGGTGGCTTCTCCAAGGATCAGAGCGCAGGCTAGGGACCCCGTAAGCCGCCTGGGGCTGCCAGCGCTGAGATGATGCAGGGAAACCCCAGGGAGGGCCTCTGGGAGGAGGCGTCTGGGCTGCTCCATCCCAGCTCTAACCGGAATTCACCAAATGAGCTGTCACCCATGCAGACTTTTGGGGACAAAACCAAGAGGTTTCTGCCCGAAGGCAGCTCCCCAAGTCTGCTTTCCATTCCACCCCAGTGACTTTTTCCTTGGGGGGGGGGGCCGTTTTACCTCCTGGCTTTGCATTATTTCAGATATGCCCCTGCCCTGGGTGGGTGCTCGCGGTTGGGAGGCTGCATGGAAGAGAAACTTAGTGAAGGAGGGAAAACAGGTTTTATCCGGTCACTCCTGGCAGCAGGTGGAAGGGCTGAGCTCTGCTCTGGTTCCTGCCCTTCCCCGGACCCTTTTTGGTGAGCTGAGCGAGGCAGCTCAGCGGGGTGTGCGAGGTGCTGGTTGGAACCACCAGGAATTCTCGGGGCAGCCCCTCAGCTTTCTCAGACAGGTGTTTTAGTTGGGGGGCTGGGGTCCTCCAACGGGCACACCTTAAGCCACTGGAATCCATGCTCCAGTTTGCCTGCGTCACATAGGCAATTAATGCCATCGCCAGCCCCTCCCCGCTGGCGTGAGGATGAGGTGGGGCCGAAGGGTCCAGGTATTTACTGATGGCTTGGTCTCCTGGTGACCAGCTCCACCCCTGAGGCCAGGCCGGGCCCCAGGCAGCTGCCGGCCCATCAGCTGCAAAGACTCTCTTACTGCTCCGGAGGTCCCAAGGGGCTCAGACGCTCTTGTATCGGGAGCCAGAGTCAGAGGCCAGGTTCTGGAGCAAAAGAAACTCATAGCTCCACCTCGCCGAGGAAATGACAAGGGTTGCAGGACCTCCCTGTCGGGCCCGGGGCGAAGACCAAAACCGTGGGTTATCACACCACATCCCTGCCTGCTCTCTCCCGAAGACCAACAGCAGCCGAGAGGCCAACGGGACCACGGCAGACCCAGGCAACATCCTGGACAACCCTCACCTGTCCTTCTACCAACTGGTGTTTGGCCTCAGCGCCCTGGTCCTGACCTGCGTGGGCTGCTGCTCCTCACTGGTGTTCACCAAGGTCACGAGGAGGGCGTCCACAGCTTTGCACAACAAGCTCTTGCACCGGGTAGGGGCCTGGCCCTGGGCTGGGCTGGACCTTGCTTTCTCTTTCTCTTTCTTTCTTCTTCTTCTTCTTCTTTTTTTTTTTCCTTTGATGACTAGATTTCACTTTTTGAGCAGTCTTCGGTTTCAGAAACACTGAGTGGAAGGGACAGAGAGTTCTCACATGCCCTCAGCAACCCCCCTCTTATTAACCTCGTGCAGCCGCCTGGGGCGTCTGTCACAGCGGCGAGCCAGCGTGGGTCTATTATATTGCATTACCAGCGGCGGCCCACTGTTGGCGCCAAGGTTCACTCTCGGGGCTGTGCGTTCTAGGGTTTTGAGGAAGGTATGCGGTCGTGGATCTGCTGTTTCGTGTATCGCTCAGACTGTTTTCTCTGCCCTAAGGCCCCCACCGCTGGGCCCACCTGCTCCTTCCTCCCTCATCCCCCACCCCTGGCAGCCAGCCATCTGTGCACTGTCTCCCTGGTTTTGCCTTCCCCAGAGCGCCACATGGGTGCCAGGGGGCACCGAGGCACCAGGCGGAGGCAGACAGGTCCGAGCCGGCGGGCTGAAGCGCCCCCTGCTGGAGGCGGGGCTCCAGCCGTCCGGCGTCCCAGCCAGGCCTGCCGCTCCGCTCAGGACCCGCACTCTGCTCCCCGCAGGTTTCCCGCGGCTCCGCGAGCTTCTTTGACACGACGCCCACAGGCCGGCTCCTGAACTGCTTTGTGGGGGACTTGGACCAGCTGGACCAGCTGTTGCCCATCGTGATGGAAGAGTTCCTGCTGCTGTTCCTGGTGGTGACCCTCAACCTGGTGGTGGCCAGCGTGCTGTCCCTGTTCATCCTGCTGACTAGCGTTGTGCTGATAGTGGTTTGCCTCATTGGCCACACGTGAGGGGCTTTCTCTTGCTTATGAATGGGCTTTGCGACTTGGGGTTTGAGGTGGGGACCCCCCCGCCCAGACCTGGGTGGTCCCAGAGGCGGACAGCCCAGGCCACTCCCTGTCCCTCTCGGCGCAGGAAGTTCAAGATGGCCATCAACGTGTTCAAGAGGCTGGAGAGCTACAGTCGTTCCCCTTTATTCTCCCACATCCTCACCTCGCTGCAGGGCCTGAGCTCCATCCACATCTATGGGAAGACCGAAGACTTCATCAGCGAGTGAGTCCTTCTGCCGCTGGGGGTGGGGACCGCGGGCGACAGGTGCAGGAGCGCCCAGGAAACCGCGCCACCTGCAGGAGAGTCGGGGAAACGCTGGTTTTACTCCATTTATTCCTCCGAGCTTCCAGAGCCTCCTCCGTTCAGACGATACACAGAGGAATGAAATGTACAGCGATGCAGAAAATGTCTGTGACCCTGACCCCGGAGGGGGTGGGGACGCCTCTATTCTGTAGGGTTACAGGGACAAGTCTCTCTGGGGCAGCACTGCTTCCCTGGTTTTCCCTTTTACTTCCAAACAGGCGTCTAATTTTCTTAGAAGAGGAAGGAACAAGAGCTATCTCAGGAACAGAATTTCCGTTACTATTCACATGCGCCGATTCGCCCTCTAAAATGTTGGTTGAAACAAACAAACAAAAATCCAGCGTTGCTGGTGGCTGGGGGCTCCGTGTGCCCTCTGAGCTTAGCTACTTGGAAAGACCAACCCCATGCGGTCTGCCCTGACGGACAGGAAGCTCACACGCAGGAGGAAGATGGAGATGCAAACTAGTGCATATTTTTGTGATAACCCAGGGCCAACTGTGACAGACAGCACAGGGGACCAGCAGGTGAAAGATCAGATGGGTGCAGGGGGAAACGAGGAGGCCTGCTGGGGATATCAGGGAAGGCTCTCAGGAGGAGGCGGTGTCTGAGCCAGCTCCGGAGCCCGCTGAGATGTGGGCACGGGAGGTGGCGTGAGCCCAGTCACCTGGCATAGGTGGATCGGATGGATCATGGCGAGAGCCCTCGAGGGCGGTGCGGACAGTAGGGTTGAGGGGCCCTTGGGGCGATGCCTTCTCGCAGTCAGCCCCGAGAGCCCGTGCGGTGCTCAGCACCCACTGGGGACACTCGGTGGACCCCGCACACCCAGCCCTGCTCGGAGGCAGCTAGGGCAGAGTCAGGCCTCCCCTCACTCACAGATGCCACCACTCACTATTCCCTCTCCTCGGCCCAACGAGGGTCACTTACCTATCCTTGAACCTGTCACCAAGGCTGGGATGAGCATGTGTGGACAGGCCTACGCTGCCAGAGCCCTACTCCTAGATCTGGGGTCAGGTCAACTCCGAGGCCTGAGAAAGGGGTGGGAGGAATCCCCCAGAGAAAGGTCATGTTGTGAGGGTGGGGGTGGGGAGCTAGATGCAGGGGGGCTGGGGGGAAGCAGACGGTGTCCGCCCTTGGGAAGCCTCGGGGCAGACAAACAGGTGCATGTGGCTTTCAGGTGGTCCTTTCTTTCTCAGGTTTGACAGGCTGGTTGACGTACAGAATAACTACCTGCTGATGTTTCTATCTGCCACGCGGTGGCTGGCGTTGAGGATGGAGCTCACGATCAACCTGATGTCCTTGGCCATGGCCTTGTTCGTGGCTTTTGGCGTTTCCTCTGCTTCCTATTCCTATAAGGCCATGGCTATCAGCCTCATCCTGCAGGTGAGGGAGGGGGCTCAGTCTGTGGCTGCAGGCACGGGATTGTGATCACACCTTGGGCCACTTGTGATCTTATGGGCTGTGACCTTGGCCTCCTGCATCTGTTGCTGTTCCCTCGTCACCTCTGAACTGGGAAGTCTGTATTTAAAGATATTACGCAGAATCATAGAATATTGGCATCAAAGGGGAAGCCAACTCTCTATTGTGCTGATGGGGAAACTGAGGCCCAGGGAGGGAAAGGAGTCGTTCGAACAGAGTGTTAGAAGCAGAACCAGGGCGAGAACGCTGACCCCCTCGGTTGCCTGGCTGGTTCTTTTCCTGTCACTGTTCATGCCCTGCAAACTTGTCTGAGTCACCTGGGGAGGTGACATGGGGAGGGGTCCCAGCGCTAGCTCGGGCGGAGTCAGGTCCTGGCGGGGTCTGGGATCTAACTGTGAAGCCAGGTTGCCTGGGGGTGAGTCTGATGTGGTGGTCTGCCTACCTCCCGGGGCTCTGGGGGCGAGAGGGGACTGGGTGGTCGAGGTTCACGCCCCCAGATTCCTTCGGAAGGGCTGTCTGTCCTTGAAGGGCTGCGAGGCCAGAGGCCGGCTCAGCAGCCACCTCCGCGAGGCCCAGGCTGCGGGGTCCTGGTCCCCCCGACCCCTGTCCCCCACCGCCCGGAGAGTTCATGAACTGTCCCCTGTGCTGTGTGGCTTCCTCTCGAACTGGCTTCAGAGCTGAGAGCCCCAGTGCCGGTGCCTTCTTTGGGGCGAGCGAAGGGCTCCGTGTTGCTCCTGGGCGAGGCAGTGCAGCAGGCGCACGTCTGCACACGCACCCAGCACCACCCACGCCTGTGTGCGCAGACCCTTCCCTGGCGCACGGGCCGCATGGTGCGACCACCGTGGGATTTATCAGGAGCCGGGCCTCAGCCGGAGCCAGGCCTCAGCCGGCGCTGGGCTGGGCTGGGTGCTCTCTGGCCTCTGCCCACGGTGTTCTCATCACGCGCCGAGGGGCACAGCGAAGTGGTTAAGAGTGTGTGGTTTCGGACGGGCAGCATCGCCCCGCGCTTTGCCCCCATTCGCAGTGTGACTTTGGGGAAGTCTATCGCCCTCCTGCCTGGGACTCCTCATCTGCGAAAGGCGGGTAACAGCTCCCAGCCTGGTGAGGAGTGTGCGTAAGCGTGCGGGTCAGAGCGTGTGGAACGCCCGGAAGACCGGCACCCTCCCCGACTTGCAGAGAGGGGACGGGCTGCCAGAGCCCGTGTTCCCGCAGCTGGTGACAGGCTTGCTGGTCTCTCTCCTGGTCTCCGACACACGGGCGCACACACACCCTGGGGCGCGGTTGCCCCCGAGCCTTCCGGGGTGCAGGGCAGAGGTGCCACATGGTGTCCTAGGGGACTTAAGAGGCATTGAGGCCAGAAACTGCCCCTGGCTGTGGGGAGGGCCAGGTTCAGGAGAAGGGGTGTCCCGAGCTGACGCAGGGGAGCGTGGGCAGAGGCCCACCTGTCCCAGAAACTCCTGGCTCCGCGCCCTGCAGGGACCAGTGAGGGGCTCTGCCTGAAGGCCTAGCCGCATAGCTGCCCCGGGCACATCCTTTCTCCTCAAGGTCAGCTGCCCCCCCATCGTGTCCTGGGGAACTTCCCTGTCTGCCCACCTGCCCCCTGCCCTCAAAACCCTCCCCACCCACTTTCTGCCCCCTCCCCAGAGCGATCTCCAGTTTCAGTGGTCCTGATGTCACCGCCTGTTTCAGGGCCCCCAGAGGCCCCCTGCCTCCTTCTGAGCTCTGCCCTGCCATCCAGGCCCCTCAAATCTGACCCCATGACCCCAACACGCACTCTCTCCTCTGACCGCATGGGTCCCTTGCTGACTGCTGCGTGCGCTCCAGGAAGCCACGGCCACTCTTGGGGAAGCAGGAACCCCACACTGCGTTGCTCTGCAGCCCTAAGAGGCTTCTCGGTAAATGCTGGAGAAGCTTCTGGTTGCCAAATGAAGCCACAGAATCGAATCAAAGGGGCCGTGGCAGCCCAGGTACTCACCTGATGTGACGGGAAGGCTGAGGCAGGGCTCTGCTCTGTCGGTTAATTTAGTGGCCTGGCGGGAGCCCGGGGGCCTCTGGGCACTGGGGTGTCCCTGGGATCCTCGCCCGGAACTGCCCACCGCACCTCCACTCGCGAGCACTGCGCCGCTCCTGGGGACATGGCGGTGACCCGGTCTCCGGAATGTCGAGCGCCTGGGCACACGCCCCGCAGCCCCGCAGTCTGACGCATCTCCTTCCCTCCAGCTGGCATCCAGCTTCCAGGCCATGGGCCGTCTGGCCTCGGAGACGGAGGCGCACTTCACGGCGGCAGAGAGGATGCTGCAGTATATGAAGGTGGGTACCCGTCTGGGGCCGGCGTGAGCCTGGGGCTGGGCTTCTGCGGTCTCCTCAAGTCCCTGGGGCCCTGAGACTTGGCCAGGAGGCCGCCAGGGCTCGGGGCGCTTCCTCCCCATCTTCCCGGAAGAGCTTCCTCTCTTCTGAAGCCCTTCCATGCTCATTGGCTCCTACTGACCGATCCGTCCACGCCCCAGCGTTCCTGGGTGCAGAAGGAACGATCTCCCCTTTCTAGAAACGAGAGGTTTGCCCAGGTCCAACAGCAACGACAGTAGGAGTCCTTGCTGCTGCTCTGTTGACGTCATAGTAGCGAAGCAAGCACGCAGGTGATGGGGCCACTCGGGCCAGCTGTGCAGCCAGGGGCGACTGGGGCCGCCCCTCTGCTCCCCATCTCTCCGTCATTGGATCGGTGCACGGGTGAAGTCATGTGGCCTCTGAAGCACCAAGCGGAGCCTGGCCCGTAGGGAGGCCTCAGTCCGCAAAACCAGGAAACCCTTGTATAAAGTCGACTGAATTCGTATCATTATCCAGAAGAGGAAGCCGAGGCTCAGCCATGCCGAGCATCTGGCCGAAGGTCGCACGGCCAGGGTCTGGCAGAGCCCTCTGACGCCAGGCTCCTGCTCAGTCCCATGAACAGAAGTGGCGAACCGCACAGCTGGGACTCGGGACCCCTTGGTGGGATGCGGTGACACTGTGCTGAGGGGGGCAAGCTGTGACTTCTGACCTGTGCCCTGGCTTCTTCTCCATCATCCCTTCCTCCCAACTGGGCTTGTGGCCTTGGAGCCGGCAACCCTGGGCTGGAGTCCTCGCCTGTCCACTCCCTGGCTGTGTGACCTCATGCCCACGTGGGCGCGGTCTGAGCCTCTGTCTCCTCGCCCGCCTGTGAGACACACTGGAAAATGCGCACCTGCCTCGCAGGATGAGAAGGAGGGAGGCCGCGTCTGCCGTGGGCCCTGAGCTGCCCACCTCGCCCTGCAGGGGGCGTGCTTCCCTGCCGCCCTTGTCCCCATTGCCCTAGATCCCATTTCTTTCGGACCTCAGACAGTAAATTAGAAGTTCTGTCTGTCAGTAACAAGGGGGCTGGCTATGTGGTTTCTCCCTCTTGGGGGAAAAAGCTATGTGCCTTTCAGGGGAGTGGGGGCAGAGAAGTTCCTCTTGGGGTGTTTCTGTGGCTCACACGCCCCATGGCTGGAGCCGGTACGTCGGCAGTGGGTGGGCGGAGGTAGGTGGTAACTGTTGATTTCTTTTTCCTTTCTTCAAAAACCAGCTGTGTGTCCCCGAGGCTCCTTTACACGGGAAAGTCGTGAGCTGTCCCCACGGGTGGCCGCAGCATGGAGAAATCACCTTCCAGGACTATCAGATGAGGTACCGGGACAACATGCCCATCGTCCTCAAAGGCATCAACCTGAGGATTCGCAGCCAGGAAGTGGTGGGCATCGTGGGCAGGACGGGCTCCGGTGAGCTGCGCGTCCCGCACGCCCCATCCTCAGCTTTGGTCTAGGGGTGTTGGACCTATTTGGGGGCGTGGGTTTGCTCAGCTGCCCCGCAGGTGTTTGCTGACCTCGCTCTGTGCTGGGTCCTGTCCCGGCCACTGGCGAATAAAGCCCCCAGCCCCTGCTGCCGCGGGATCGCAGTGGAGGAGATGGGTGTTGCACGAGTGGTCGGACGGGGAAATAAACGAGATACTGAGAGGTGTGGTGAGTGTGTGGAGGAAATGGCAGGGGTGGGGTCCAACCAAGTGACATGTTGGCGGTCTCAAAGCCGCAGTGGCCTGGGCCCTGAGGCCACCATTGGAGCTGAGACAGAAAGACCAGGGTGCAGGGGAGGAGCACTTCGAGCAGGGGGCAAGCGGGCCAAGGAGTGAGATCTGGGTCCCCTTTTCCTTCCCCCCTCTCTTCCCGGACCTTTATCAGTCCCCTTCTCCCCTCTCCTCTCTGACTTCTTTCCTTCCCTCCCAGCACGTTTGGGAGAGCTGGTCCCAGGTCACTCCCTCCTGATCTTCACTTGTTCAAAGATGTCTCTGAGACTTGGTTCTTGCCCTTCCTTTGTGCATGTTGGAGCTGCCTCCTCCAGGAAGCCCCCCAGGGTTGAGCACAGCCTTCACAGGGCTGCTCCTCCTCAGGCCCCGGCAGGGCTCACACCACTGCTAGGTGAAGGGCTTCAGGCTGGACTCTGTAGCGCGCTCGCGGGCGATGGGCCTGGGAGGACTGACTCGGAACTGAAGCTCTCAGTTGACCCCAGGCCAGAGGACCGTGTTCGCTCCGTAGGCATTAACTGAGCACCAGCGAGCAACACGATAGGAACGCCAAGGTGAACAAGAACAAGCATTGACCTTGTCTTTTCGAGCAGAGGCTGACCACTCAAGTGTGCCGGGCCTGGCAAGTGACATGGATGAGTGGGGTGAGGGTGGGGGTGGGGAGGGCCGCGCGCTGAGCTGGAGAACACAGGTCTCTCAGGAAAGCAGCCCCAGCTGCTGGTCGACCCAGGGACGTGGGACTCGAGGCCTGCGGTCTGAGTTTTACGTTTAGGACCTTCGGCTGTTTGAAATGTTGGCAGAGAATTTTTTTAAACAACAGTAGCACTGTGTGTGAGAAACAAAACACATGCGTGGCCGGATTTGATACACAGGCTCCTCAGTGTCCCGCCCCCCTGCCCCCCCCCCATCAGGGCTCTAAGGACGGTGCTCATTGGACGCCACCTGCGGCGGAGATTCCAGCCCTCTCCTGCCCTCTAGGCGCCCGCGACGACCAAGAGTGGGCCACGGCGGGGAGCGGGTCCGCTGTGCAAGTCGGGGTCCCCGTGCGGACTCCGGAAACAGACACCCTGCCTGTTTCTCACCCTACAGGGAAGTCCTCCCTGGGGGTGGCGCTCTTCCGGCTGGTGGAGCCTGCCTCAGGCCGGATTCTCATCGATGGCGTGGACATCAGCAGCATCAGCCTGGAGGCCCTGCGGTCCAAACTGTCCGTTATCCCTCAAGATCCTGTCCTGTTCTCGGGAACCGTCAGGTGAGGGCCGGGAGGGCCGGGCCAGAGGCCAACCCTGGGCCGAGGACCGGGGGTTGGGGCTCAGCTGCCAGGCAGGCCCCCCCGCACAGAGCTGTCCTTGAAGATTGAAGGAGACCCCGATAAACACAAGGCCTCTCGGGGACCCGCCACATTCAAACCAGTTTTCACGTCCCATTTCGGTTCACCGTTCAGCACGTGCGCCGTGGCGACCAGACACTTCCCTGTCTGGGGCCGTTTGGTCTCCTCGCTCCACCTTGAGGCCGGGCGTTAGCAAGGGGTCCTTCCCGGGGTGTACGTTCTAGGCTGGGCGGTGGGGGGCGGAGCGAGAAGCGACCCCAGCGGCGCTGTTCCGTGAGCACGCACAAGAGGCCCTCACAGGCTGCAGCTCCCCGCCCTCCCCCCTCCCCCGAAGGCAGCTCAGGGACTCCGCTTCAGCCACGAGAGCTCCTGCTTGACCATCGTGCATGTCAGCTGTGTGGGACCACCATGGCCTGGTGACCGAGGGGACCGAGCGCTGAACGTGAAGCCTGAGGCCTCGGGGTCTGGGGCTTGTGCAGGGGCATTCTCAGAGGCAAGAGAATGGATTGATTGATTGATCCATTCATTCATTCATTCATTCATCCATCAGCTTGTCTTATCTGAGACTTTGCTAGGTCCAGACATTGGCTAGGGACTGGGGACATGAATGATCCCTGCCCCCACCCCCCAGGGTCACAGAGCAGTTGGGGGATGGGGATGTTGCAGAGACGTACGACCTGACACATCATAATACCGGGAGCTAATTGCTTGGTCAGAGGTATGAGCAAAGTTTCATATTTGTGCTATGTGTCTATACGTATACAAAGCCATACAAGCTACAGCGAGGCTGGGCCTTGGAAACGTTGTGCTTCGTGGAATAATAAGCCAGGCAGAGAGGACAAACATGTGTTTCCACTTGAACGAGGTGCCTGGAGCAGGCAAATTCACAGAGACATAAAGCAGAACGGATGCTGGGAGGGGCTGGGGTGGGAGGGAGACCGTTGGATGGAAGAAGTTTTGTTGCGGCTGGTGAGTTTTGGCGGATGGTTACACGACATCGTGAGTACATTTGATGCCCCTGGTTGTATACTTAGAAATGGTTAGAGTGGTGAGCATGGTATGGATATTTACACACACACACACACACACACACACACACACACACACACACACCCTGCAAATGGCTTAAGCTAAAAGTCCTCTTTTGCCTCATGACCCAGGGAAGGCCTGGGCAGATTCCAGGGCCAGGGTCCCCTCCAGCCCTGTCTGGCTCCATTCTCAGGCCCCAGTGAGGGCCCTGGGGAGCTCCATGTGCCCCTCCTGGAGCAGGATGGTCTCAGCCTCTCCTGCTCAGTTGGAGAAATAGTTTCTTTCCAGTGTATGTCTTAAAAGTCCCGAGATGCACTCTGGGGGGTGACCCGCCACCTCCGACTGACCCCTGTGGCTGGGGGCTCACCGCATAGGATCTGCTTATACCTGAGTCACTTGCTCCATCCACCCCTGGCATTGAGACAGAGCCCCACCTGGACCACATGGGCTTGGGAGCTGGGGGTTGGGGCCCCCCAAACAAAACTCGGGGCGCTGCCTGCAGAAGGAACGGGTACTGACCGGCACAAGACATGTGCACACATGGTAGTCCCACGGGCTTCTGTATACCCAGCGTCTGTTCTAAGCGTCCTTGGTCATTCACAGTGTCTAGGACAGACTGCTCGGTGGCCGAGATGGTCACCGAACACTTGTCTTTCTCTCCTGGGCAGGTTAAACCTGGACCCCTTTAATAACTACACGGACGAGCAGATCTGGGGTGCTTTGGAGAAGTCGTCCCTGAGCAAGACGGTCAGTAGCCTGACCCGGTCTGAGCCTGCGCCTCCCACAGGGCTCATCCCGCATGGTGCTCCCGAGGGGGTCACGCTGGGCCGTGGGCGGGGCCATCTCATGCTGATGGCGTGACCCGAGATTCCTTGGGATGGGCCGATGGTGCCCAGACATGAACAGTGCGCCAGGCACATGCTGGGCTCGGGGACACAGCAGAGGAGAGGCAAGTGGGGTGTTCGTCCTCCAGCATTTGGTGGGAGGTCAAGGCAACCAGCCTGCGGCCACAGCGATCCTTTCTGATGGTGGTTGGGGCTGGAAGGGGTGCAGCGAGACCACCAGCACTTCTGTGGAGGTGGGGGGTGGGGGGTGGGGGGAGCAGCCCCCGTGCCTGGGCTGGCCAGGCAGGGCCCCTTGAAGGACTGGAGCTGAGACCAGACACTGATAGGCGGGTGCAGGCAAGGCAGGAGACCACCGCAGCGGAGTGCAGAGAGAGCGGAGGAGGAGTGGGACGGAACGGGACAGGAGCCCCACGGGGGTCAGCGTAGGTCTCACCCCACAGCGCGCCCAGGCCCGTGTGACCTCCTCTCATCTGCCCCGATGTGACAGATCTTAAAGCTGCCCCGGAGGCTGCAAGCCGAGGTCCTGGAAAACGGCAGGAACTTCTCCGTCGGGGAGAGGCAGCTGCTCTGCATCGCCCGGGCCCTGCTCTGCAACGCCAAGGTGAGGCCAGGGCAGCTGCCGGGGACGGGCGTCTCCCTTCGATGCCGCAGGGCCGTGCACGCATGGCAGGGGGGTGAGGTGTGGCAGGCAGGGCGCACACCTGCGTCCTCAGCCCCGGCCTCCCACACCCAAGCCCAGGCGCAGGCCCCAGAACCAAGAAGCGCGGAGGCCAGGAGCTGACTGATTTAAAAGTGGGTCGCTGCACATTCTTCTAAAACTTGGGGGCAGGCAACTCCTTTGTCCTTGTTAGAACGGAGACTGAGAGCTCCGCCGTTCCAGGGCAAAACTGTGTAAGTTTGAGAAATTTCATCTGACGGTGTTTCTTGAAGTTTTCTAAATAATTTCGCCGGTAATTACCGGTAGTTGACACCCTGGGCTCATTAGCAGCAAGCTTTCTCTCACGGGCAAAGCAGAACACGCACACACTCGCCCATACACACGTATGCGTGCGTGCCCTCCGGTTTACTCACGACACCCTCTTTTTAAGAAGGGTCTCGTCGTGAACGGTAGCATCCGTGAAATCATACCCCGTCCTTGTTATGTGCCCTAACACAGGTCGTTCATGAAACAAGTTCAAAAATGCCACAGCAAAAAGAACAGTGGGCGGGGTGGCTCTCCCGGCTGGCGAGGCCTTCCCTGGCCGCCACCCCCCACCCCCCAACCATGTGCCTGTCCTGCTGTGCGGGACGTCGATCTGTGTTCATTCAGCAAACAGGAAGACGGTTCATAGAACCAGAAGGGCCACTGGGACATTTTCAAGAGTTTAATTCTTGCCGTGGCCGGGTACTCAGATGGTTAGAGCATCATTCCGACAGGCCAAGGTTGAGGGTCCCAGCCCCGGTCAGGGCACGTTCGGGGATCAACCAATGAATGTGTGAATAAGTGGAACAACAGATCGATGTTTGTCTCTCTAATCAGTACATTTAGAAAAAGATTTCAACTAGAAAATAGTTAGCTCATGGTGGTGACCTAATAGTGTCTTCGAAATGTAACCAGGAACAAGCTCACAGTGGACTTCGGAGGCTTTCCAGGCTCTCAAAGTGCAGCTAAGGGTCTCAGCGGATTAGGGGCTGACCCAGGGCCAGACCCAGGTTCACTGCCCCCCATCTGTGTCCGCCAGATCCTGCTCATCGACGAAGCCACAGCCTCTATCGACCTGGAGACGGATGCCCTGGTCCAGCACACCATCCGCGAAGCCTTCCGGGGCTGCACGGTGCTGGTCATTGCCCACCGCATCACCACGCTTCTCAACTGCGACCGCATCCTGGTCATGGACAACGGGAAGGTGAGGGCGGCAACCCGGGCTGGGGGAGGGCTGGCGTGCATGCCAGCGCCCGGGGGGGCTGTCCATCCTTCCAGTCTGAGCTCAGCCAGGCCGCTGTCCCTTCCTTTCTGCACCCTCCAGGTTACAGAGTTCGACAGGCCCGAGGTCCTGCAGAAGCAGCCCGGGTCCATGTTCGCAGCCCTGCTGGCGACGGCCCGGTCTTGGAGCTCAGGAGACGCGGGGGCTGAGGGCCGAGCTCATCCCTGAGGTTCGCCGGGTGTGCCACTGTGAGGCCTGAAGTCTGTGGCCTTCAGGGACAAGGGCAGCAGAGACTTCTCCTGAAAGCCGGGCTGATGGGGGCCGAGGGGTGCTGGGGAGCGGACATACAAGGAGACCGAGGGAGGTTTGGAGATGCTGAGAACCCCAGCATCCTTTGAGACCATGGGGTCAAATGATGTTGTATCTCTTTTTAACTGATGTGTTGAGTACTTTCATCATAATGTAAAAGCTTATTATACTTTTCTGATCTGTGTGAAGAGTGTTGCAAATGATTATGTTAACTCTGTAAAGAAAAGTCTCCTTCTCCGCCCTGCTTTCTACTTGAGCTAATATTCCTTCTGGCAGGAGCAGAAACTCCCTTAAACTGACTTCTGGGAGCTTGATTGGCTCAGGTGTTGGAAAGGTCCAGGAGGATGCCTGACTTGCCGACGCTGCCTCTCTTCTTTCAGCTGTTTCCCTTTGTTTAGCTTCACTCTCTGCCCACCGCCCTCCTCATGGTGGCAGAATGGCTGCCGGCAGCCCTAGGCTTGCATCCCACCAGCCCAGCACCCTGGGATCCGGAATCTCCAATGATACCAGCAGAAGCTCCAGGGCTAAATCTCACCCAGTCATGTGCTCATCCTTGAACCAATCACGTGCTAGGCTGTTGCCATACAGCGTCACAGGCCCACACCTGGGCATGGGGATGGGCTCAGCTGCCCTGAATCGCAGAAACTGAGAGCAGAAGGGGTTGTTTCTGCAAAATAGCCTCAGGGTGGTCCTACAACACCAAGGAGGACTGGATCCAGAGGCTGGGCTGGCCCCAAGCAGAAGCTGCCTGTGTCACAGCTGGGGTGGGTGGAACGAAGAGTTAATTGGTAACATGTGACAAATGTAAATAAGACGATTTGCTGCCCTTCCCACAGTGGTTGTACATAGATAATTTAAAAGGTAATTGTTTTCAATTTACTCGTCAATGAGGGAGACCTCATTATTGTGGGGAAATATGTTTCAAAGTATTTTTGTTTCATTTGTTTTCAGATTACAGGGTCTGATTTTGCCATGAGAAAAATCAATTCAGTAAATAAATATTTCCTACGCTGTTTCTTGCACTGGGGACGGGGGGGGGGGGCTGGTGGTGCAGGGATGGCCCCGCCCTCATGGAATTTGCCCTCTTGAGTAAACAGTGAACTAGTAAACAGAACCAAGCGACAGGAGGGGAGGGCAGTCCAGGCAGGCTTCCTGGTGGAGGGGGGTTGTGGTTTACTGAGACCTGAACAATAAACATTTGCTTGGATGAAAGGGATTGGGGCAGGAAAGACAGCTCCAGGCCCAGAATAGCAAACCAATCCCTGTGGGAATGAACTCTGGCAGCAGGAGAGAGCCCTCCTGCTGGGCGACAGGGGACGCCCTCCTGCTGAGTGAGGACAGGTGTGCCTCGCTTCTCTTCCCACCTGGCCTTCCTAGGCAGCACCTGTGCCTCTTCCCAGGGCGGTTTCTGGGCAAATGTCTTCTCTCTCTTAAAAGCCCCTTTGCCTGGGTGGACCCCCTTCCCCTCAGTTCTTGTCTTTTCTTCTTGAGCCCTGAAGGGTGCCTGGGGGCTCCTCCTGCCCCCATCTCAACCCAGCCCCGCAGCGTCTGCAGGTTGGGGGTGATCCTACTCCCTGGCCAGTCGGCTCCACAAGCTGCCCTGAGAAAACGCTCCGCAGACGTGTGTTCCTTGTGGTGGCCAGCAGATGGCAGGCTCTTCCCAAAAATCCAAATCCGCTGCCGTCCGCCAGGGAAAGGGTTGACCCCTGAGCTAGAGGCCGGGAAACAGGCCCCATTTCCACTCCAACCTCAGGTCACCCCGCCCCTCGCCCCGCCTCCCCTCGCAGCGGCCTCTTCCCAGAGCCGCTCGCAACCCTGGCTGCATCCTGCAGTCACGCACGTTTTAAAAAACACCGGAGTCCACTCCCAGAGGGTCTCGTCTCCCTGGTTTGGGGTGCAGACTGAGCTCGGGGAGCCGTAGGTGGGTCTAAAGTGCCGCAGAACTAGAGAACCTCGGCTTCCAGCAGCAGTAAACAAAACCTTAAAAAAAATAGCTTTTTTTTTTTTTGCCCTGGCTGGTGTGGCTCAGGGAATTGAGTGCCAGCCTGTGAACCAAAGGGTCGGTGGTTCGATTCCCAGTCAGGGTACATGCCTGGTTTGCAGGCCAGGTCCCTGATTCAGGGCATGTAAGAGGCAACCAGCCAATGCATCTCTCACACATGGATGTTTCTCTCCCTCTCTTTCTCCCTCCTTTCCTATCGCTCTAAAAATAAATTAATAAAATATTTAAAGAAATTATTTTTAAAATAGCATTTTTTAACAGCATTGGCAATATTTTATCTCTTAACCTGAGTGATGAGATATGAGTTTGCTTCCTTTAAATAATTCTTTACATATTTTGGGGCACCAGAACTATTTTGTAATACAATTTTTAAAAATAATACAAAAATAAGTGTAATGAGAGAACATAGACCTTGGTTCTACTTCCTTATTTTTATTTAATGGTTCGCTCTTGCTTTTTCAGTTGCGCCCCGGTGGGGAGGGTGCCAGGGGTTCTGTGCCCTCCCTCTGTCCCAGGGGCCGGCCCTCCACGTGGTCAACACCTTCAGCACCAGCTCTGTGACCCTGGCCCACAGTGACCATGGGTGACACTCCCCCACCCCCGCCCCGCCTTCCACCCCCACTCTGGACACCCTTTAAGAAAACCCTGGCAAACAGAGGCTTTTGCAAGGGCAACCAGTGTGGCAGGGGTGGGGGGGGGCCTGAACACCTGCGGTGAGAGGAAGGAACCAGGAAGGAAGGGCTCAGGCTCCGTGTGCGCCTCCCTGAAGACTTCTTCTGGAAATGGCTCCCAGGGAGTGGCTGTGTGTGGGGCCTCAGTGGGCTCTGGAAGCCCTCCCCTGGGTGGGGGTGGGGCAGGACTCATACCCTCGGGCTGCGAGAGTGGTCCCACCAGGCCCATGGCAGCGGGAGTCTGCACAGGCAGGGGAAATTGGACGGGGTGACTTCCGCAGAGGGTGTGACTGTGGGTGCAGCTGTGGGCAGGACGCTGCCTCACGGCGGGGTCCCCAAACTGCGCGAGCATCAGAACGGCCCCACCCCCACACTCTCTGACTCAGCAGGTCCCTGGTAGGGCTTAAGAATTTGTCTTTCTCACGACTTCCTAGTTGTTGCGGGTGCTGCTGATCTGGGGTCCCCGCTCCGAGAACCCCGAGGGGGGCCAGGATGGCCCTGTCGCACGCGATCTAGAGAGGAAAAGGTTCAAACCCCCATTCTAACATCATCCGCCAAGTTTCTGTGTTTTGGGGGCACCTTTATTTTTATGACCTGTTCTGGTTCAGGTGCCCTGAGCATCTCACTAAGCTGTAACACTCAGAGAACTTCCTTGTTATTGTCATTATTTTTTTATATGTCAACAACCTCAGGGACGTTTTGGGCCAAAGGAGGGGTTTCTACCCCAGTAGTACAACTTCCACTTGATGGCTGAGGACCCATTTTCTTAAGGAGTGTCGCAGCTCCACCCTTGGGGTCCGGTCTCTTCCCTGCCATCATCATCCAGGTCCTCCCAGCCGCCACCTTCCCATTCCTGGACCCCTGTGGTCACGGAGAGCAGCTGGGCTCTCGCCTGGGGCGCCTTGTCATGTACCCCAAGAGACACACCACGGCCGCTCCCCAAACCCACAGTTTCACCCTGTGCCACGCTCGGGCACCAGCTGTCACGACTGTAAAACTTTGCCCCGTTATCCTAAGTGTCCCCTAGTCCGCCCCTGTCTTGTTAAACAACACCGGAATCCTGCGGCGTGGGAGTCGGAAGCGGCTTCAGGGACGGGCCTTCCCGATGCACCGCACCTGTGGGCGGGCCCTCCCGCTCCCGCTCCCGAGCTGGGTGCCGGGGAGCCGCGGGTGTGGCTGGGACGAAATGGCATCTTTGTTTTTACTCACGGAGGCTGAGCCTTCCCAGTCGGAGGCGGCAGACGACGCTCACAGGAGCGGTGCCTGCGACTTTGTCCCCGATGGAAACCGAGGACGCTCTCGGATCGCGTTCCTGCCGTTTCGGACACCCCGAACGGTCGCCTCTGTGCTTCGCGGCTTTGAGACGAGGGCAGATGTTAAGTCTAACAACCACTTACTGCTAATCATGGTATTAATGCAACGACAGGGAAGCATGTGTTACCATACACAATTTTGGTTTTTTAATGCACATTTTGGTAACCCTGTTTTAGTGTAATGGGTTTTCTCCGCAAGCCTTTGTATTTTATTTTACACACTAGGAACGCCATTCTGAGAGAGAGCACGCTAAAATGACAAAGAGATCTAGGCACCTTCCCTGTAGGGTCTGTCTTCCCCACAGCTGGCCCTGGCTGGCAGCTGTCCCCAGGCCTCCCTGGTCCCCACCTCCCTTTGGGCCGGAAGAGAAGTCTCTTCTTGGGCCAGCCACCTCCTCCCTCCTCTATGAATTTTGTCCCCAGAAGCAGCCAGCAGGGGGAGGGAGAGGCCAGATTGTGAGCAGAGAGAGGGCTTAGGCAGGTTTAAAATACTACGGCTTCAAAATCTGTCCTAAAATCACGGGAGTTAGGTGAAAACAGTCTTCTAAGGTGTCTGAATAATCCTTGAAGATGTGTCTGGATTTGTCATATCTGAATCTGGACATGTTGCTCCCTTCCAGTTGTTCACCGGCCACCGTGGGCTCCGCCGCCCCTTGGAGCTTGGGCCCGGGTTCTGAGCGAAGCGCCTGGGCCCGGCACCTAACGGGACCCGGGATGTCAGGAAAGGCCCGTGCTCCAGAGTCCGGCAAGCCCGCAACGAGACCCACAGGACCGGTTCGCATCCGAGAGCTCGCTGCCGGCACCGGCGCCTGGCTCTCAATCGAATGGAAACGACGGAGCTCCGACGGCCATTCACTCTTGGTTCAGCGCACGGGAACGAACGGACTGGTCCGCCTCGAGGATGGGCTTCCCCTCCCACCCTGGACGGCAGAACTGTCCCCTTCGCAGCAACGCAGAGCGGAGACGGAGACGCGCGCCTTCTGGGAGCAGGACCCGGGGCTGCCGCTGCAGCCTGGCCCTGAGCCTGGCCCGGGAAGCCTTCTGCCCCTGGGGCTCCGCAATGGGCAGAATGGGGACCAGGGGAGGATTTCCTGTCCTCTGCGCGGAGCTGGGCTGTGCCGGGCTGGGGAGGGGTGACGCTGCATGAGCCCTCCCAGAGGGAGGCACAGCCCTTTGGTGAGGGTGTGAGGGTGGAAGGAATGTTGGTCCTCCAGAGTTCCCTCCCCAGGTGCGGGGGCTGGGGGGGGAGTGGCAGTTGACCCAGGCGGTTGGGCAGGAGGCGGCCTCCAGGCGGGTGGGGCAAGGCAGCCGGACCTGAGGCCACGGAGAGGGGGCCCCCGCCAGCACCCTCAGAGCCCCGCGCCTGCCTGCTGACCCGCCCCTGTTCCCCCTCTCCGTGGGGTACAAGTGCTCCCTGCCCAGGTAATGCTCCCTTGGCAGCCACCAGCCCCCTGCAGCCCAGGGGCCTGGTCACTTATCCCCAGGGCAGGCTGTGCTGCGTGTGGGAGGAAGCAGGGGCCGGGGGCTTCCCGGCACATGGGGTGGGGGCTGGAGGGAGGGGGCGGGGCGGGGGCACCTCCATAAAAGCAAAAGTAGCAACATCAACCACAGGCTCTCCAAACCTGGGACCCACAAAGGCCTACGTTGACTAAGTGAAGTCTCCTCTCCCCCCCTCCTTCTCCCCCCCCCCACATGCACACACAATTTAATCACAGGATTTATTTTTAAAAGCCTTCAAGTCAGGTTCCACTACTGCGTGGCTTGCACAGGTCTGAAATGGGAGTCCTCACCTTTCTTCCTTGTCTGAACCTCGCTAACTGAATGGGTGACCTCATCTGGAGATACCGCCACCCGGTCACATCACCGGTCACCGTTTGGGGCCTCTGGGGATGAGAGCACTCGAGCCAAGCCCTGTCCCCCATTCTGCCCCATGATCTGCACGCTCTCCCCTGCACCTGCTGCCCAGTGCACTCTCTAACACCAGCTGCAGACACTCACGGGTCCTCCTCCCGGTCTGGCCGCCCACATAGGTGCTGGGGACAGCTGGGAGGGCAGACAGGAGAGGTGAGGGACAGGGGCTGAAGGACGCTTCCCGTAGCTTCTCCTCTGAGCTGGAGGCTGGTCAGGGCCTGGAGGGAAGGGCTGAGAGCTGGGGGCAGGGCATGGGACCACCAGACGTTGGACGGGGTGGGGGGCGTTAAATGAAGGATGGACTTACCAGGAAAGGAACAGGAGGTTTTGTGATGAGGAGTGGACCTTAAATCACGGAGCAGGGGAGTCCTGCAGAAGGCTTCAGCATCCAGTTCTCAAACAAGATATCGTTCATCGCTCATTTTCTGGGTTAGAGAGGCAAAAATAGAACATAACAGGGAGAAACGGAAAGTGTTTCTTCTTGAAATGCCCTCTGGGTGTCGTCTTCCATCCCCCTTCCTTGGAGAGGAGCAGGGGAAGAGGAAAATGGGTCTGCAAATGCGGTCCTCGAGGGCAGGTCACGCAGAGCCCCAGCGGCGGGGGGCAGGAGGGCATGGTGGGGACTGCGGCGAGCTGTGTGCAGCCCGTGGGTCCTGCCTGGGAGGGGCTGACTCTGCGCTGTGCCAGCGGACGGCAGCCGCGGGGCACACACAGCGCTCCTTCCCGGTGGGGACAGCCACGGGTCTCTGTTTCTTATTGTGACACCTCCTCATTCACATCCAAAAGCTAAAAGCGCTGTGCATGCCCTGGCTCAGCGGGTTGGGTGCTGTCCTGTAACCAAAAGGTCATGGGTTCGATCCCCAGTCAGGGCACACGCCTGGGTTGTGAGTTCGATCCCTGGTGGGGGCGCTTACAGGAGGCAGTCGATTGATGTCTCTCCCTCACATCGATGTTTCTCTTTCTCGCCTTTCCCCTCTCCCTAAAAATCAGTGAGCATGTCCTCAGGTGAGAATCAAAAGCAAACACACACCTGCACGGCCCAGAGAAAACGGACCTGCACGCTGTGTGTGGTCCAGAATGGGCCGGCCTGCACCCTGGCTCTAAACCCAGACCTCGTCCCTCTATCAACGGCCGGTTAGGCCACCCCTCCAGCCAGCAGAAGGATGAAGGGGGAGTGGGCGGGAGGAAGCTGCTCCCACCCCCCACCAACCCTCCAATGCTCTGGGTGGAACAGAGTCACGGGCTGGTGTCCTGGCCTGGCCGGGGCCACCCCCCTCCCAGCTCCGGCAGCTCCCACCCTGCCCCACGATGGCCAGTAAGCAGACATCGCTCCGGGCAGCGCCCGCCCCTGGCAGAGGATGGGTGACAATGAGGATAGAGACATCAGCCAAAGCGGACTTCCTGATTTAAAAAGCCTCATTCCCCGGGAAAGCCAAATTTAGCTCAGTGCCATTCCCGCTGCTGGGCGTCCAAGCCTCCGGGGGGTCACTGAGCTTCCCTGGGACGTGCTCAAGGAAATCACCTCCCCCACCAACTTCCCGGGCCCTCTGAGTCCTCAGAAGAGGCCAGGGTCGCCTGTCTCCTGTGCCCGGCTTCTTGGAGCCTGGACCCTCCTTAGAAAACAGGGGTGTCATAGAAATCATAGGTGAGCGTCCTCTGGGGACAAGGAGGCCAAGGCCCCAGCAGGACAGAATCACAGGGTCTGGGGACGCTTGACTGGACACAAGGGGAACCTCATATGGGCCACTGGGGAGCAGGGGCATGATGACACATGGGTGCAGACGCACCTCCAAGTGGAGCAACTGGGGAATGTCATGCTCACGCCCCTGAGGGCCACTTCTCTTCAAAAGGTTTCACTTTTTATTTTGAAATGATCGGGTTTGGTTTATGTGATGCTTCTAGCCATGCTAACTTCCAGAGAAATGTCACTAACACTTATAAGGAGGCCTCTGATTGGAGGAGACTGCAGGAAATGTCCAGACGAGGATAAGCTGCAGGGATGGTTCTCTGGTCTCTGGGTTTAGGGGACCGGTGAATGGGGTGGCGGGCATGTGGATGGGACAGGCCCTCTGAAGTGTCCTCCCACCTGGACCATGGGTTTTCCTCAGGGGCAGCGGCCACAGCAGTGGGGCCAGGTGAGCCCATCCACGTGAACCTGGTCCTGCGGGGTGGCCTTGTGAGAGGGCCTGCGTCCCTCCGTGAAACTTCTCATCTCTCTGCTGCAGAGTGCAAGTCCCTCAGCTGAGTGCCCAGGGCTCCAACTGCTACCATGATGGTGGGGGAGGGCCCCTACCTCATCTCCGACCTGGACCGGCGGGGCCAGCGCAGGTCCTTTGCAGAGAGATATGACCCCAGCCTGAGGACTATGATCCCCGTGAGGCCCTATGCGAGGTGAGCTGGGAGGAGGGACAGAGGGAAGGCCTGGCCAGAACCTCCAGGAATGGTTTGTGGTCCATCAGAAGACTGGGCACTGCCCATTCCACATGCCGTCCTCTATGTGCTTGTCCTTCTATCCTTCCACCCACCCATCCACCCTCCATCCACCCATCATCCACCCATCCATCCATCCATCCATCCACCCATCTACCCACCCACCCACCATCCATCCACCTGCCCTCCATGCATCCATCCACCCATCCTCTATCCACCCATCCTCCATCCATCATCCATCCACCCACCATTCATCCACCATCCACCCATCCTCCATTCATCCACCCATCCACCCACCCATCCATCATCCATCTATCATCCACCCATCTATCATCCACCCACCATTATTCATTGATGGATGCCCCCACTTTTGACCCCTCCTACCCTTGGGTGAGAGGGAGGCGATAGCTAAATTTAAGGAGGTGCTCAGTAGTGCCCTATTGTGTGTGGTGTTGGCTACACACGTGTGCACACACATAAGAAACTTACATAACCTAAAGAGTTTAGATACTAACACTGTCTAAAAAGTAATCAGGAACTGATAAATTTCAAGTACTTATCACTTTTGTCTTTAAATAACTTATTTAAATTTGTCACTTAATTTTAAATATCCATGTTTGACAACCGATTTGCAAGATTCCTAGAAATGTGACCACCATGCTCACCAGCTCTGTGAGCTGGTCAAAGGACCACTGGGTGCAAGTCGCAGGTTCTGAGCTTGGCCACAGTCATTGCCATCGTTCCGACACTGAGGCCGGGACCGAGGGTGCCAGCACCCTGGAACTCCGTGCGTCTCATGTGCCCTAGGTTGGCACCCAACCCCATGGATGACGCGGGGCTGCTCTCCTTCGCCACGTTCTCCTGGCTCACACCCATGATGGTCAGAGGCTACAAGCGCGCGCTGACTGTGGACACCCTGCCCCCGCTGTCCAAGTACGACTCATCCGACATCAATGCCAAAAGGTACCAGGAGTCCCTCGGGCCACCTCAGGAGAGGATCCCACCCCCAGAAGGCAACCAGGAGCCCTTCAGTGTGCTCCCGCTACTCGGGTGTGGAAATCGACACCCAAGGGTCCTGGTGGCCCTTCTCAGTGGCTGAGACAGGGATGGGGCTGGCTGGCCCCGTCTCCAGGGAGGTGAGGCCTGGGCAGAGTGAGTGGGGACAAGGGACTGCCTGGGGCTACGGCCTGAGGCTAAGGACCAGGGGACGAGGTGTGCACTGGTTTGTTGGTGTGCCACCTCAGGACAAGAGGGGCCAGAATGTGCTGGTTGGACCCCCTGGGGCTTCTGTCCACAGTTCCACACAACACATTGTGTTTCCCTTCAAATACTGTGGCTGGACATTTATATTATAAAATAGGTTAAGGCTGAACCCAGTGAAACGGCCAGTACCGGACAATTTTGTCTGGCAAAAACATCCCTTGCATTGGTTCAACCTCATTCCCGGCTGTTATAAAAATTGGGGAAGCAGCCGAGTGTTAGCGTGTTAGCCGGTGCAGAGTCTGTACCCCGCCCCCACTGCACGCCCCGCAGCGAGCCCAGCTCAGCGCTGGTGCGGATCTGCTCCCACCTCCTGCAGAACAAGCCCTTTCCCCTCCTCCCCGCTCACGAGTCACGTTGTTTGTTGCTGTCATTGTTGAAAGAAGAGGAAGCGCTCTAGTCCATTGCTGAACCGTTCTGCTGTTTTCAGTTGAGAGTTTATACGGTGTTTTCGATGTCAGCGCACTCTCTCTAACGGCTGCATTGAACTTGAGGTTCGGGTGGACCACAACGTCTCAAACTGTGGGGCAGTTCTCACAGCCCTCTCTCTGCCTTGGTTCCTCCTGGAACCCTCCTTCCCTTGGGCCGCAGGGGTGATGTTCAAGGTGCCGTCCAGAGCGTGCGCTCCGAGGGCTGGGAAATCTCATCTCGGTCTTGCTGCTGCCCCTGTGGCTGCACCTTCCCGCACTCGCGCCCCGAAGGAAGCTCGGTCCATGGTAGTTTCCAAAGCCTGTGGTCCGGGGAAAACTGCCGGTGAGGGCGGAAAGGAGGTCGGCCCAGCCGTTTCTGCCCTTAACGTCCCCTGCCTGGTTCCCGACAGCAACCCAGGACCCCTTGTCTTGCGGGCTGTGCTCTGCTCCTAGGTGACCTATCCGCTCCGAAGGCTTGGACACCAAACACGACTGACCACCCTAATCATGCGCTGCCTTCTCTTCCAGACTCTGATTTGTATGCCCAGCAGCCGGCTGAGCAGCTGTGCGGGGGTCTTACAGCTAAAGCTTCTCTACCGAGAGCTGCATTGCTGATCCTCAGCCCCACCTGGTCAGATCTCCATTGTTTTGCTCCTTGCCTGTCCCTGCGAACTCCGTCCACTCACTTGGCCAGGCCACACCCCGGGGGACCCCAGCCCCTCTTCCCTCTGCACTTGCATCTAACTCATCAGCAGGTCCTGCTGCCTCTCCGTCCACCTCTGCTGAAATCCACCTTCTTCCTACCCGGGTGTCCGGCTGCGTCGCACCTGGACGCCGAGTTTCTTACGGTGGTGTCCCCACTCTTGCCTTTGCTTCCCCTGCAATCCAGGGTTTCACAGCCACCAGAATAGTTTTTTAAAAAATATGTAGCATCATCGTATCAAGTCAGCTTGAGAGCTTTCCTCTGCATCGGGAGCGAGGTCTGAACGCTTCCATGAGCTCCAGCCCTCAACAGTGTGGCGTCAGCTCTCTCCCTTTCTCTCCAGCCGCCTGTCACACGGCCCTCTCTCATCTTTGACAGGGACAAATCCCTCCCCGCCCTGGAGAAGGCTTCTCTCTTGATTTCTCCATCACCTCTGTCTTGGATCAGAACGGCCCTTATGCCAGAGATGGGCTGCGGGGGCAGGAAACGAAGCGCGGGAAGTGCCCCGATGCTGGGCGCCAGCCTGGCCTCCTGTCCCCGCCGTGCCCCACCCCCTGTGAAGGAAGATGGGGGGACCACGCTGCTCGGTTGATGCCACCTCAGCCGGCCCGAGGGTCGTGCGAAACACCCTCGCGAGGTGTGACCCCGGAGCAGCAAGTGCGAACCTAAGTCCCTTTTCTCCTTCCTCCGCTTCCCCCGCAGATTTCGGATCCTCTGGGACGAAGAGGTGGAAAAGGAGGGCCCTGAGAGAGCCTCTCTGGGCCGAGTGGTCTGGAAGTTCCAGAGGACCCGCGTGTTGATGGACATCGTGGCCAACATCCTCTGCATCGTCATGGCCGCCGTAGGGCCGGTGAGTGCGGCGGCCCCGCCTCCGCCGGCCCCCCCAAGGCCCCAGACGGGCGCAGAATGTCATCAGCCCCTTCCCTACACGCCGGTGGGTTTAGTACACTGTCATTATCCCTGAGCTCCTTGGGGGCGAATTTTCATAAAGCGAATCCTTGCCGAGCACAGCGGCAAGCCCCTGAAATTAATTAAAAAGTTTGCCTCATAAAGTCGGCTCGCTGACATTTCCGGAGGCTTCCCGGCCTGGCCTCCCGGGCCCCAGCGGCCTCTCCTCTCCCTGCCTGTGCTGTTTTCCAGACGGTTCTCATTCACCAAATCCTCCGGCACACCGAGAGCACCGCCAAGAATGTCTGGGTGGGCATTGGCCTGTGCGTCGCCCTTTTTGCCACCGAGTTCACCAAAGTCCTCTTCTGGGCCCTTGCCTGGGCCATCAATTACCGCACGGCGATCCGGCTGAAGGTGGCCGTGTCCACCCTGGTTTTCGAGCACCTGGTGTCCTTCAAGATGCTGACGCACATCTCTGTGGGTGAGGTAGGTGGTCCAGGGGAGGCTGATGTTGAGGATGATGCGCTGTTTTTTGTGGGTGGGATGCTCTTCCCAGATGAAGCATCTGCCTCCCTTTGGTTTGCCGGAGTCCCACCCATTTGGTCCCATCTCCGGGTTGAGTGAGGTGGCGTGGACTCAAATCACCCAGGGCAAGGAGAGCTCTGCTCAGGCTGGAGAATTTGGGAGGTGCCCCCACCCCCGTGCCAGCTGGGCTTTGGGGCGACCTCGGGCCAACCCTGTGACTTCAGTGAGGGTACGGGGTGGTACGGGGTGTATCACAGCCACATAGTAGAACGGAATGACATGTTTGGGGGTTCCATTTATGGAGCATGTGGGGCGCCAAAGCCGAAATAAGCACCGTGTCTGCTGGACCTGAGTTAACACTTTCTTAAGCTCTTAATCCTTAGCAACGAAACCCTCACCGTGTACACAAGAACATTCCCCTCGCTAAGGGAACCCCAGATGGCGCGACGTATGTTCAAAGCATCCTGTATCAATTAAGATTAGAATCAGCTGCCGAGAACAGAAAATGATGGATTAACGAAGTGAATTTCTTTCCCTCTGTCTAAAAATAGCCTGGAAGAGGTCCATCCAGGGCTGCTCTGGGGACTTCGGGACCTTTCTACCGTTCCTCCCTTTATCCTAGGCTCCCTGAGGGATCGCGATGGGTGTTGGAGATCCAGCCGTCCCACCGTGTCCCCGGTAGCTGGTGGGAGGAAGGAGTGAGGACCAGAAGGGTGTGTTCTCGGAGTTGAGTTGGCATCCTTTGAGAATTCATCCCTGAAGTCCCATTGGATGCTTTGGGTTCTAGCTCGTTTATTTGCCCCTAACCTGGTCCCATGGCTGTCCTCCCTCCTGGTCCCAGAGGGGCTGGGACATGCTTTTTTGGCAGAGTTGTGCCAATAGGGAGGGAGTCTCCCGGGCATGCTGCCCCGTGCTAATACCCCTCTCTGTCTTTCTTCGTTAGCATTCTCTGTCCTCAAAGACTGACCTCTTCCACGTCAGACCAGGATGAGGCTCCCAAAACTCGCCGTGCCGGTGCCCGGAGGACCCCTGTGCCCTCTAAGGCAGAGTCGGTCTCCTCGGCTCCCTCAGCCACCGACAGCCTTCAGCTGAGAGCCGCCCGGCCGCCCCACCCCCCACCTGAACCCCTGTGCTCTCTTTCCAGGTGCTGAATATACTATCGAGCGACAGCTACTCCCTGTTTGAAGCCGCCTTGTTTTGTCCCCTGCCAGCCACCATCCCCATCCTCATGGTGGTGTGTGCGGTGTACTCCTTTTTCATCCTGGGGCCCACGGCTCTCATCGGGATATCTGTGTACGTCGCCTTCATCCCCATCCAGGTACTGGCCGGCCTGTGCAGCGGCTGCCCCCTCACGCTTGCGTCCCCCACACCTGTGCCCTGGACTGGAGGGGAGGCTCCATCTCTGGGGTGCAGACCCCCGAGGAGGCTCTCAGAGGTGCTTCCTTGCCTGGGCACAGGGATGCTTTTGAAGAAGCTTGAGTTTGAGGGCCCCGGGGACGGGCTGAGGCGTGCTCCCCCGGTGTGTCTGGGTCCCCTACACTGTCTTCACACCGTGGGGACCCATCACCTGCCCCACCCCGGGTGCCCCCCCCACACACACACATACACACTAGCTGCCACCACGGAAGGGAAGGGATCAGCCAAGAACCTCAGGCCAACCTGCCCGAGAGCCGAGCCTCTCCTGCCTGCCCCACGCCCTGTCCTGGGTTCTCAGGCCGCCCGCATCCCAGCCACCCCTCCCCCAGCCCGGGGCTCACACCTTGATTCCAGATGTTTATGGCGAAGCTCAACACCGCTTTCCGGAGATCAGCCATTTCGATGACGGACAAGCGGGTGCAGACAATGAATGAGTTTGTGACCTGCATCAAGCTGATTAAAATGTATGCCTGGGAGAAGGCCTTCACCAAGACCATCCGAGGTGGGAAGTGCGGCTGCCTCCGGGCGTGCCTACCTGGCGGGAGGGCTCTTCCCAGGGTCAGGCGGCCCCGAAGGGGGCTGAGGGGACCCCCTGAGCCGTCCCGCAGGCTTTTCAGAGGAGAAGGGAGACTTTATAATAGAAGCAGGCGTCTGTTCTGGTGGACGTGGGGCTCGGCAGGTGAGCACCGCATGGCACAGCCTTCACTGAGGCACACGGTGAGTTGCCGCCTACAAAAATAGCCCACTAACACGGTGCGTGCGAGCTGACAGAGAGCTGCCTTGAGCGGTTTGCTTGACTTAGAAGATGTCTACACGCGTGTGTGCATGCACACTCGTGCACTTACACACTCACACTTGCACAGAAATCCCCTCCCGGCCTGCAGGAGCCTCATCATCATCAGGCAGCCCTCTGGCTTGATGTTCCTAGCGCAGAGAGGGGCATGCGTGTATCACCTCTGTTTTAAAGGTGATGCTAGAACCATTTCGATCAAATATAAATGCAAATCTAATTGCAGGAATATTTACATAATCGCTGACGGAAGACTCAGGTGCTTGGCTGGTTAATGATCTGACCGCTGTTACAATGGGCTCCCCAGATCGGCAATTACACTTCTCGGCCAGCGCGTAATTGGGCCTGAAGCTGTGCGCCGGGGTTGTAGGGAGTGGCTGTCGGAACCCCACTTCTTCTGACAAAGGAAGGGCCCCAGCGGACCCTCTGTGAGGATCCAGAAACACCCCTTCACACACCGAGCTCACCTCAACACAATTGAGCCGACGTGGATCAATTTGGTTCCATTTGACTCAGTGCAATTTAACACAAGGCAGATGAAGTTAACAGTTGCCACATTGTCGCTGTGCGAGGCTCGGAGAGGCACTGACTGATTGGCGAGAGGGTCCCAGCTTGTAAGGTTCAGGAAGGCTGAGCTAATCCAGCTCAAAAATAGCTCTGAGTTTGTTGGCTTTGCCTCCAGAACATTCCTGGGATCTGTCTGCTCACTGCCATTCACCCCGTCCCTAGTCCAAGCCAGAGTCCTCTCCTGGACCACGGCAGGGGCGTCCAGATGTGACCTCCGCCATCCGCCTTCCCCCGCATGCACTGGGCTCCCTCCGCACGCTCCCTCTGGCCTTCCTCCCTGCCCAGCCCCTCCGTTATGTTTACCTGCCTGGTCCCTGCAGGCGCCTGAGTCCTGACTCCTGACACACGGAGAATGAGGCTCGGAGGGGACCTTGGACACCCTCCAGCCGGCAGCCAGACAGCGCTGAGCTCCCAGAAGGGCTGGCTCTGTGCCCAGGGCTCTCTGCTTCCTCCCATTTGAACCTCCCAGCAGGAATCCTCCACACGTCGGCAGGAGGACCTGGCAGGTGCCTGACAGGCAAAACGAACCTGACTGGTCTGCTTTCTGGGTTGCAGATATAAGGAAGAGGGAAAGGAAACTGCTGGGCAAAGCCGGACTTGTCCAGAGTGGCAACTCGGCCCTGGCCCCTATCGCGTCCACCATGGCCATCGTGCTGACATTCGCCGGCCACATCCTGCTGCGCCGCCGGCTCACCGCCGCCGTGGTAAGAGCGCCCGGCCCGCTGGCCTCCGGGAACCCCGGCGCCAGCAGGGGCCTGGTGGGCGGCTCTTTCCCCGCTCCACTTGCACTGGCCTCCGAGCGCCCACTCCGGCTTCGCACCCAGACGTCCACACGCAAGAGCCTCCCAGCGCCTCCCCGGTCTGTGGCTGGGTCGCAGGGGTCACAGGAACATGTCTTATGTTTGGAAAGCAAAATCGAGACCAAACAAGCAGCTGCCAGTCCGTCTTCCAGAGCGGCTGCACTATCCTAGCCCCCCCACCCCCACCCCTGCCAGCTCTGCGCCAACAAGGGGTCCACCTTCTCACCATCGTGGCCTCTGTTTTCACGACAGCCGTCCCAGTAAGGAGTGAAGTGCTAGCTCCCTGTGTGTGTGGGGGGGAGGGGGGGGTTGGTTCTTCTGTGTCTGGCGTGAAAGAGCCCTGACGGGCCCCCCGGACACCTAACATCAGGCCGGGATCTGTCTGGCACTGGTGACATGATGAGCCCTCCCCCACACGGCCACCGCTCAGCCCCGATGGGAACCTGTTCTCCGCCTCTGCTCCGTCTCCCCCTGGTTCTGGCCGGCACGCAGGCCAGTGTGTGTCTAGGGCTTGAGTGTACTGAAGAAGCAGAAGGTGGACTGTCTCACTCTTACCGACTCACAGACACTGCACTGGGGGGTCTGTGGGGGCTCTCAGGGTGGGCGGAGCTGCAGGTCCCAGGTGGGTAGTGCGGGGTGAGGCCGGACGTACAGCAAACCTGGCAAGTTCTCTTGCCTCGATTCTGTGATCCGTCGGTGGGGGGAGGACAGTGTCCATGGCCATGAGGGCTGAAGGAGGTCTTTTGGGCCAAGCACTGGGACAGCGTGAGGCCCACGGTAAACGCCGAATCGGTGTTCCCCCAGGCCACGGGAGCCCCGGAGGGGCACCTGGGGTGAGTGCAAGGTGCGCAGGCATGTTGAAGGGGCCGCGGGCATTCAAAGGCACAGAAACCCCGAGCCGGATGGAAAACGGCCCCAGCAGAGATAAAGAAACAAATAGCTAAAGCACTAAACCCATTGTCTGAAGGGCAGGCGGTTGGAGGAAAGGGAATGAGGGTGCTCACGGCGGAGGGGTCGCGCCCGAATCCGGGACTTAGGAGGAGCCTGAAGGACGCTCCGGAGGAGGCGTCCCCAGGGACCGCCTGTCCAGCAGCTGCCGCCCGAGTTTCTCCGGGAGCCGGTTTGACCTTCTCAGGGCCCCTGAGCCGGTGTCCTCTCACCCCGCCCAGGGGCTTGAATCCAGCCCAGCACTGAATGCCTGGACAGAGTGCCACTCTGTGGCCGCCAATGAGCAACAAAACCTTCCCCCGGCGACGCACCTAGCAAAGGGGTCTGAAACCAAACCGAACACACAGAGCTGCTATTCTCTAAAATGATTTAGAAGAAAGCCAGGCCAAGAAGAGACCCCCTGAACGCAAGGCTCGCATTTCTGTAGATTGACAGTCCCTTGCAGCCGCCTCGCTGCCAGGGCCTGTCTGTCCGTCTGAGGGAGGCCAGCCCCAAGGTGCTGGGTCCAAGCGCCCTGTCACCCAAGGCCTGTGTTTCCTCAGCCCAGACAGTGCTGCGGGCCCTGCGGGCGCTGAGCCCTCTTGGGGATGGGTTTAGAACCAGAGGTGGCGAACAGAGCACCTCGGTCACTCCGTGGCCCAAGAAGGATTAGCTGCAGCCCGGGCCCTGGGGCTCCTGGAGCAGCAGGCAGGATCATTCTGGACTTGTCGAGGGAAACCGTGCTATTTGCTTCTTATGTGCGCGGTGGGGGGATGGCTGCTCATTACCAGTCGGACAGGTGAGAAGGTGAAGTTGGAGAGACGAGGCTGTGCCCCCCCGCCCCCGGAGGCACCACCCCAGTGAGGATCCTTCTCAGAGTCTCTGGGATGTCAGCCGCCCGCTGGGCTGGGCTCAGCGAGGGAGGCCCCAGCGAAGAGGGGAGGGGACTTTGGGGGGAAGGGGCTCTCCTGTCTGCCCCCTGGTGTGTGGAGAGGCCAGACCCTGGGGCAGGGAGGCCAAGCAGGCCCCTGCAAGGAGCTTCCGCCTTCGGCCCTGGGGCCGTGTGTGGGGCGGAGCGGGAGGCTCGGCTCCAAGGGCCAGATGCTTCTGAAGCAGCTAGGAGCTGGGAACGATTTGAGAAGATCTGGGTGGGGCTAGAATCAATGGCGCAGGCCAAGTTCGTTCGAATGGGCCTTCCGAGGGCCGGCAGGCAGAGGCCCTCCGTGGGCCTGATTCTCTCAGAGACGGAGACAGACTTCCCACCCCGCCGGTGAAGATCCAAAAGCACAATCTCTGAGCTGTGACACGAACAAACTGTTCGCCTGAGAGTCCGGGGTTCGGCGCTGAGGCCGCAGCCCGTCCTGAACCTTCCCTCCCTCCGGTCCTCAGGCCTTCAGCGTGATCGCCATGTTCAACGTGATGAAGTTTTCCATTGCCATCCTGCCTTTCTCCATCAAAGCGGCGGCCGAAGCCGGCGTCTCTCTCAGGAGGATGAAGGTATCACTAGCCCTGAGTGAGGAGGGCACGGGGAGCTCTTTTGGGGGGTGGGGAAACCCCCAGATAAGGGGAAGGCCGAGTCAACCCCTGGGGTGGGGCTGGGTCCCGGGCTGGGGGGCATGGCGGGCGGTAGGGGGTCAGCCCTCCATGCAGACCCGGATGGGCACACGCATGGAGGCTGGGACAGGCGAAGAAAGAGCTGTCGGTGGTCTGCCCTTGGAGGGACACTGAGAGGGCATCTCTGTGCGGAGAGACCGCCCACCGACCCTCTGTGCTCTACCCGGGAGTGGGGGGCTACCTGTCTGCTCTGTCCTGTCCTGAGTGTGGCGACGGCGGCGGGGGGCACCTATTTGTTCACTAGTCACTTCGTTCCCTTGCGTATTTGTTCATCCGAGACCTACTGTGTGCTTCCCATGCGCAAGGCCTGTGGGACATGCAAGGGCAGGGAAGGGAGAGTCTTTGCTTTCGGAGCCCCGGGCCAGTGTAGGACCGGGTAACCCAGCACCCGCGGTGCATGGCAGGGAAATCGGTGCGCACAGGAAGGGCAGGTGAAGGGGCTCTGAAGTCACGGCTGGGACGGACGGGGGGTGGGGGAGAGGGTGTGGCCGTCCAGGGAACGGCGTGTCCCCTTGTCTGGGAACGGACCACAGGCCCTGCTCCCTGCAGCCAGGGAGCTGGGAGCCAGCTGCAGCACCCCGGGTGCCCGAGTCCCTCCGCGCCCCTGCCGCCTACACCTCACCCAGCCAGAGCCCGGGTGGCTCAGCCGCCCTCGATGTGTTGCCTCCGTTTTAAAAGGCCCATTTCAAAGACTGAGGAGAAGGCACGCCCTCGAATGGTCACCTTTCTCTTTCTAACAAAACACACGATCCAGCCGCGTCCCACGAACGGCATGTGTGATGACACCGGGTGCCTTAGACCAGAGCGACGACGCTGTTTCTTGGCTCCCCAACCTCCCCCCCGGCCCCACGGCCCCGGCCTCCACTCCCAGCCTCGCCGTCTCCCGTCTGAACTATCGTGTGACTCACAGAGCGACTGTCCTTTCCCGACATTGCCCCCCTCACAGGCAGACCGCCTTCAGCGCCCGGGGAGATGTTAAAATGTTGGCCTGACCACTGGCATTCATTCACCTGCTAGAAACGGCTGGGCCCCTGCCCCGCGCCGCACTGTGGCTGAGTCTCCATCAGCCGTGTCTCCACCTCACTTCCTGCCCCCTTCCCACCCTGAGCTCTGGGCCTCCGTCCCCCTGGGCTGCTTGTTGAACCCCACCTTCCCCTGCCTGGGCTCCCGCTGCGCCCCGCAGGTCATCCTGCACGGGCCTCTGGGACCAGGGGCCAAGTGCCCCTTCTCCACCTTGTCCCTGTCACACTTGGCTGACACAGTCCACGCCCCTTGGACTGCGCTCTCCTCAAGGGCAGGAGCTGTGCCCTTTTTCATCGGCATTTCTGGGGTGCACTCCGGGATCTGGTGCACGGTAGGCACCTGGCAGGTGTTTTGTTGAACTGAGCAGGGTGGAGGCCCGGGAAGAGGACACAGTGGACGCTGGGCATGCGACCGCGGTTTCACAGGCACCGGGGCTGCACCACGAAGCCCCCCACCGGGAGACTTGGTGGCCAGAGCCGCTGTCCTGGGCGTGAGGGTGATGCGTAGCGGGGAACAGCGTGCTCCCTGAGGGCAGCCTGCGCAGCCTGGTGGTCACAGCGCCGCTGTCCTAGCCGGTGGGTCTGTTTCCGCTACAGGTTCCCCTGGGGGAACAGGCTCAGAACGATTTTCCTGGGCGTCTCCGGCGGAACCGCCGAGGTGGTGACCCAGGGCCACCAGAAGACGTATCGGACGGTCCTTGCAAATGGGCGATGCCTACCCAGTTACTTTCGTTTCTTTAATCGTAGAAAATTCTCGTAGCTAAAAGCCTCCCCTCCTACATCACCCAGCCAGAAGGCCCAGACACTGTCTTGCTTTTAGCAAATGCCACCTTGACATGGGAGCAAGGCGCCGGCAGGAAAAGCGACCCAAAGAAAGTGGAGACCCAGGGAAAAAAGTGTTTTTCCAAAAGCCAGCGGCTGGAGGCATACAGTCTGAGCCCATCAGCCCAGGACGCTGCCGGCCCGGAGGGGCAGGAGGACGGCTGCAAGGTGGTCTTACACAGCATAAGCCTGGCCGTGAGAAAGGTGGGTACGGGCCCGCCGGATGGGCCGCGGCCCCTGCCTCGGGTCACGCAGCCCTGGCTGTCTCCCGGCCTCCCGAGGTGCAGTTTGGGCTGCAGGTGGTGGCAGGGCGTCTCTAACCCAGGCTGCTTTCGTCCCCAAATTCTAAAACCACGCACCTGGACAGCAGAGACACCCTCTTCCAGCTGAGAGAAGAAGAGGGTGGCAGCCTGGGCACCGACCTCCAAACCCCGGGGAGTCCGGAGCCCGTGTGGGTGTTGAACAAACGGTCCAACCCAGGCGGCCGAGGCCCAGCCGGACTGGCTTTTGTAAACGCTCCCAGATTTGTTCCTAATTTCAGGCTGGGGTCCTCTCACGGATGACAACAGCTAACGCTTATGAGCAGGCACATCAGAAACCCATTTAACCGCCCCAGTAGCCCCGCGGGGCAGGCCTATCGCTGCCCTGCTGTGATTCCCTGAGGCCACGACCCCCTGGAGGTCAGGCCAAGCATCAGCCTTGGTCACAGCCGTGGCCTTGTACTCTGAGCCCAGTGCCTGGCACAGAGAAGGTCCCCAACCTTGTTTTCCGATCGAACAAATGAATAGTCGGAAACTGGGGCGTGTGTGCCTCGTGGGTTTTCCGCTGGAGACAGGGAGGAATCTAGAAAGCTCAGACCTGGCCCCAAGCAGCGGGCCGGACTCAGAGGACAGCCAGGTGCCTGAGGAGGCTGTGTCCAGACCTGCGGCCTCTTGTCCCCAAGTCTCCAGGATGCCCCCATTCCTAAGTCCTGTCGTGGAAATGAAATGGGTCAGCCTCGCTCACCTGCAGCTTCCATGGCAACGTGGGCTCCACGAGGCAGCGGCCACATATGCCTTGGTGGCCACGTACATTATCCCTGGGGCCTGACAGGGCGCCTGGTGCTCAGGACAGACTCGGTCACCGGAACTCGTGAGGACAGGCAGCAACCCTCAGGTGCTGGGGGAGGCAGGCTGGGGACGGCCCTTGTGGTCCGTCAGGGTGTGGGAGGACCCACACTTGTCCCCATGTGGTCATTTTTGCTCTAAGGGATCGCAGGGAGCAGGCTGTAATGAGAATGTTCTCGGGGTTCCAACCGCGGCCCCGCGGCGTCCGCTGTGCCCTCCTCCCCGCATGCTGGCTGGGTGTGCAGCGGGGCTCCCCCGGGCAGCTGCGGGCTCCCCCCCACACTCTGCCGGGTCTCGCTCAACCGTCACCCGTAGCAGATACTGCTGGGGACCCATTGCTGTGCTCTGGCTACCTTCCAGTTGCCAGATCTGCCTCTGGGCCCGAGGCCCCCCCACCACAAAGAGCAGAGACATCTGCGTGGGGGTTGGGGAGGAGCAGATCTCAACTACTGGCTGTCAGGAATCCGTCCAGACTCCCTTGGCCGCTGGGGATGGTGTGATCCGTTTCCCAAGGGGCCCCGGCGCCTGCTGGGGGAGCCGACCCCAGGGCACCCTTCCCTCCCCAGTTGGTGCGAACCCCTCCTCCTCCTGGATAAGCTGGTCTGACCCTGGTCTCTGACCCCGAGGGCCTGTGTCCGTGTGTCCGTCCATCCCCTCCGAGAGGACTCAAGCTCAGACCCGTGCCTTTGCCAGGAGGCTTCCCTGGCTCCACACCACCCCCTTCTGCTGGTTTCCCTGCATGCCTCTGACCTACCGCATATTTCACTTCCTCATCTTCTCTACCGTCCCCCAACCAGCCCATCACCTCTACCAGGTTCGCGTCCCGGGAGCGTGGGTGCAGGACCACCCTCGCGTCCAGGGCCCGGGTGTCCCAGGCCAGCGCCCACACCGGATTCTTGAGACGGTTCCTGCCACGTCTGTGCTGTGATCTGGGCTGGGGTGTGAGGTTGTACCTGCCACCTCCTGGAGCCCGCGGTGACCCCTCGGTCCCACCTGCGCAGTTCGGGGGTGACCCTTTGGTCCCCAGACCTTGTGAGGACAGGGAGAATGACCGGGCCCCCTTTCTGCTTCTCTGGCAGGGGAAGGTCCTGGGCATCTGCGGGAACGTGGGGAGCGGGAAGAGCTCCCTCATCGCCGCCCTCCTGGGACAGGTGAGCTGTGCGGGTCGCTGTGAGACACAGCAGCCACGTGACAATGACAGGGATGAGACATTCCGCCACCCTCAGGCACCTTCGGGATGAACGCTCACGGGAGACGGGGGGGTGGCAGGTATCCAACAGGCCCCCAGGAGAGGTCAGTGAGGTTGGCTGCCGAGGGTCCTCTGGGCTTGTGTCTCAGATGCAGCTGCAGCACGGTGTCGTGGCGGTCAGCGGGACCCTGGCCTACGTGTCCCAGCAAGCGTGGATCTTCCACGGAAGTGTGCGGGAGAACATTCTGTTTGGAGCCGAGTACAACCACCAGAGGTAACGCCGCCTTGGAAAGCTCGAGGCTTCCTGCCGCGGGCGGTGGCGCCGTCGGCCACGGCTGCTAAGTGGCCTCCCTAACAAGGTCTGGTGCAACTCTGATCGGGTCCGGAGGGGTGTCGGCGTCTTCTGACCGAGAGTGCAGGGGCGGCACCGCCTCCTGCAGATCCGTGATCGTGCCCCGGACACGGACGGATCCCAGCGCAGAGCTGCATGTGTTCAGGGGGCCTGTCACTCTGCATTCGGGGGGCCTGTCACTGTGCGTGGGTTGCCAGACTGGAGGAGGATAAGTCTGGCAATTTTGCATTAGGCCAAGTAACCGAAAGTGGGCTCTGAATCCTGAGCCCCACGCAGGCAGCAAATGAGCCCTCCAGTTATGGGCTGGCCCCAGGGCCTCAGGACATGTTGCCATTGATGTTCTCAAGATGATCTGATGGGACAAAAACGGGGCTTGAATCACAACTTTGCAGGCACTTTGGATCGCTGACTCTTAGCTCTGGTTTCCCGTGGCTCTTCGCCGAGTTTGGGGGGCTGCCCTGCCCAGGCTCTCATTCAAAGTCCATAACCACCCAGGCAGGAGGACCCTGGCCACCGGCCCCCCCATTCCACAGATGAAGAGGCTGAAGCCCAGAGAGGAGAGTCGGCCCTCCCGTTGGGGGTGGCGAGGGGTCCCAGGAAGCTGCTCTTGGACATCAAAGTCAAAGCAGCCACCACCCCCTCACCTGGCCCCTGAAACAGCCCAGGAAGCCATGCTGGTGGGGTGCTCTTCCCCATGCTGACCTCTGACCTCCGCACCCCCAGGTATCAGCACACAATTCGGGCATGCGCCCTGCAGCAGGACCTGAGCGACCTTCCCTACGGAGACCTGACAGAGGTGAGCAGAGCCCGGAGCGCAGCCCCACAGCCGCCACAAGGCGGCCCGACTGCCCAGGGCCGAGGGGTGGTGGCCGCCTGGCTCCCGCCGCACCCGATGCCCCGGAGGACAGAAAGGTCCCGGGAAATGCGGGGAAGTCAGGTTCTCCCACCACAAAATCTCCATTTGTGTCTGTCCTTGGGGGACGTCACCATGGAGATGCCACCAGCTCAGCTTGCGTTGGGTCAGCGTGGTCACTCCTGGGGCCACTTCCGATCAGCCCGTCATCTCAGGGAAGGTTCTGGCTGAGGCTGCTTCCTCACCCCAAGGGCAGGGAGACAGAGGCCCGAGTGCGGGGCTGTGGCCGAAGTCTCAGGGCCCCTCTTTGCCTCACTGCCTCTGCTGAGCCCAGGAGTGCAAGCATCCCCTCCAAACACGCCCCCCGCGTGCCTGTCCAGCGGCTCCCAGCCACGTCTCCCTCCATGAGCCTGCCCGCTCTCCAGGGCTTCGCTCTGCGGTTCTCTTTGGTGAGAGTGAGCAAGACAGAGCCCCTGCTGATGGCACATGCACCAGCAATGGTGGGCCAGGCGCCCCTCACTCAGCACTGGGAAGCCCCTGGTCGCCGCTGGCCACCGGGCTCCCGGCCGCGGTGGGGTCTTCACTCCCAGGGCATCTGGCCCGGTGGGGTCCCTGGGAGAGGTGGAGGAGCTGGGGCGTGGTGATGACCAGCCTGCAGAAGAGACTCGAGAAGGCTCCGGAAGCTGCTGTTCCCCGAGGGCTGTGGGGTGGTGGGAGGGGCCCAGTGACAGGCAGTGGCCTTCGCCCCTGCCCGCAGATCGGGGAGCGGGGCCTCAATCTCTCCGGGGGGCAGAGGCAGAGGGTCAGCCTGGCCCGCGCTGTCTACTCGGACCACGACATCTACCTGCTGGACGACCCCCTGTCGGCCGTGGATGCCCGCGTGGGACAGCACATCCTTGAGCACTGTGTTAGGAAGATGCTCCGGGGGAAGACGGTCGTCCTGGTGACCCACCAGCTGCAGGTGGCTGGGACCTGAAGGACCCATGGGGTCAGGGGGTGGGTGTGACCCCAATGCTAGCCCCCTCCTGCGCTGCCTACCCCTGCTCTGCTGGGCGAGGCTGTCCTCACCTGGACGGGGTCGGGTCGGGGGAGACACGGGAGACCCCGGTCACCCTGGCTTCCACCAAGCGCTGCCCGCTCCTGTCCGCATGGCCTGTCTTGGTCCTGCCTTCGGGCTCAGTGGGGCCAAGGCCCTTCTTCCAACCAGAAAAGGGAGAAGTTTCTTGAAGACCCAGGAAACCCAGGCCCTCCCATCGCTGAGGCTCTGCCCCAAACGCCAGCTCGGCGCTCTTCTCTGGGACTGGGCAGGAGCTCACCGCGGGTGGCGTCACCGTCTCCGCAGTTCCTGGAGTCCTGTGACGAAGTCGTTCTGCTGGAAGATGGAGAGATTCGTGAGAAGGGAACCCACGAGGAGTTAATGGAGGACAGAGGGCGCTATGCAAAGCTGGTATACAACCTCCGCGGGCTGCATTTCAAGGTACCTCTGCACCTGGGCGCCTAGCCGCCAAGACCGGGCCACCCCCCCGGTCCCCGGCCCGCGGGAAGGCCCGCCACTCCGCTTTCAGAGGGCATTTCATTTTGTCTCCAGGACCCTGAGCACATTTACAACACGGCGATGGTGGAAGCCCCCAAGGAGAGCCCTGTGGACAGAGATGAAGGGGCCGGTACGCCCCGAGTTCGAATCACACCTCCCTCATTCCCCGTGGCTCCTGAGCGGACACACATCTGTCTGTTTCTCCTCCTAGTTTTGGCTCCAGGAGAGGAGACAGAGGAAGGAGAAGAGCCCGACACACACTCTGAGTTCGTGGACATCGAAGGTACTTAGCGTTCATTCCCTTGGGTGTGTACCCTGAAATACAGGGTGTGGCACAAATAACGCCCCCCTTTTATTACAAAATCACGTGCACGCAACTCGGTAACGTGACAATGTCACACTCAAGCACACCATGGGGCATTTTAGGTGAAGTGTTCACACTAAAACTCTAAATGAGGACACCCATATGATTAGCCTAGCAACCACCCTCAAGCAGGGGTTACTTCCCCGGACCCTGTATTAGTAGTGTCCACGGCTCAGGACAGAGAAGTGGACCCACCCTGCTTGTCCTCTGGGCTGGCGAGGGTCCTGTGGTTCACTGCGGTGTGAGCCTTGGGGTTCTGCTGCCGGAGTCCAGGTCCTGCCTCGACCACTGACTACTTTTACGACCTTGAGCAAGATAACGGGGCCACTCAGAACCTTCGTTTATCAATCCTCGAGGTGGGAAAGTAGGAGCACCAGCCCCGTGGGTTCTTGCACAACCATTTAAGAGGCTGCACATAAAATAACTAGCGGAGTGCCTGACACGCAGCAACCCTCAACAGCGACTATTGTTATTAGCTGAGAAGGCCCAAGCTCCGCACAGAGCTCGGTCAGATTAATTGGAGGCAGGTGCCCAGGCAGGAGCTGCTTGGCGGCGCTGAGAAAGGGCAGGGCGGCAGAGGAGAGACTGAGGCGCATTCAGGTTATTCACTCTTAGAACAAATAAGGACTGAGCAATCAACTACGTGTGGCGCCCAGCCAGTCAGAAGAGGAGGGTCCTCAGGGTCTGGGGTGGGGGTGGGGCGGGCCAGGCCAGGCACAGGCTAGTGGGGCATCATGGGATGCCGTCATGGGAGTAATGGGGAGCTGCGGTCTGAGTAGCAAATCAGGGAGGGCTCCACAGAGGGAGCAGCCTCTGGACTGGCCCTTCAAGGATATGTAGGAGTTTGCCAGTGATGCAAGGCAGGGGTGGGGAGGACTTGGGGTGGAGGGCAAGAGGGAATCCGGGAAGGCAGAGAGGAGCGAGGCAACAGATGGGCCTGGCAAGGGCCAGGCTGGTCCGGCGGCCTCTCTGTGTCCTCAGACCCTGTCTCTGTCCATCTGCCATCCACTCTACATGGTCAAGCACCCGCCCCAAGCTGGGCAGTGAGAGGACAGGGAGTGAGGCCCTCCCGCTCTTTCCTCTGAGAACCCACCAGGAGGTTCTCTCCCTCCACGATGTGTAGCTAAAACCCCGGAGCCTCTGTCACCAGATCTCAGCTGCCAGCTGTGTTAGGACCACCGGCGCCCCCGTGCACGCGCCCCCACGCTTAGACAGAAAGGCCTCTGCCAACGAGACAGCGAGGCACCTCGCCGTGCGGAAGCACGTCTGATCTCAGAGGCGTGAAAACGTGGGGGAAATGTGTCTTCCAATCCAACGGGTGAGACTTGGCACCCGTAAAGGGCTGGTGACAAAGGCGTGCGTGTGGGGAAAGGTGGCGTCCTCGCTGCTCTGCAGGCTGCCAGGGCCACTGCGAGCGGCTTGCCCAGGCTGCCCAGGCTGCCCTGGGTCTGGGGTCCTGGACCATTTTCACGCAGTCCCCCACCCCTTTGGAGAGCAAAGTGAAATGGTGAAATTAACTCACCCGGAGGCCACGGGGAGGGGACCAGGTGAAGGCAGAGCTGCTCACCAGGCCTGGCCTGGGCACCTGCGGGAGCGCAGCGCAGGTGAGCAGAGCCTGACCCGGCCGCCTCCCTGCAGGGCGCCCCCCTGCCGAGGTGGCTCCCTCGGTTCACACTCCTGGGGGGGAGACACGATGAGCCAGAGTCAGGCCGGCAGGTTGTGCAGAGGCGAGAAGGGAGAGGTTCCGGCGAGGGGGTGACCAGGGCGGTGTGTGCGTGGAGGCGCCACTGAGGTGTGCAGCTTGCCTGCCAGGAGGGTGCGTGCGGCCCAGGGCCGGGAGCCCCATGTGTCTTGCTCTGTTTTCACCGCTGCTTATGCAAGCCAAGTGAGGTTTGGGACTCCGCTTCGGGGCGGACATGTCCATGCCTCTCTGGAGGAGAGGAAAGAGCGCCACACTCAGTCCTGGCTGCAGGACCGGCTTCAACCGGCTTCCCAGATGAGGTTTCTGTGAGAACGTGACATGGTCACTTCCCTTGCCCTTGGACAACGGAGAGGACTTGGGACAGCCACAAGGCGGAATCAGGAGTCCAGGCAGGGGCTGAGCAGGAGGACACCTGGGTGTCTTCCGCGTGGTGTGAGCTCCGAGAAGACAGGCCACCTCCTTCTCGTTCGCCCGTAGCAGATGCCGTGGGTGCCCTCTGCTGTCCTTGGCCTGCAGCCGCTCCCTGGGAGCAGCAGAGGCAGGGTCGAAGGTCAAGCTGAAAGTGCTGGGAATTTACCCCCCAGGGAGCCGCCTTCCCCCAGAGACCGATGGGAGTGGGTACAGAAAGATCCCAGGTCCCTCAGATCCTGCAGGAAACCCTCCACCATGAGGTCTGCCCAGGCCGGCAATTCCTCTACGTGGGATTAAGACGTGGCTGGCGCGACGTGGCACCTTTGCCACCGCCTTCTCTGGCTTCCCTGATCCCTTCGGCCCCTGCCCAACCCACGTGCATCCATAGCCTCACCTTCGCACCTGCTTGGGGAGAACTTGGCCAGACAATCCCTCTCTCCCCGGGGCTGAGCACATAGTAGGTGTTTAGCAAATAGTTCTCAAAAGACCAAAAGCCAGCTGCCTCCAGGGCTGTCACGAGGACCAAATCAGATCACCAATGTGAGTGGAGAATTTGCAAGCACAGGGCCCATGGGGGGAAGGACCCCGGCCCAGGGTGGTGCTGTGGGGTGTGTGGGAGGGGCTCCCGCCCCCCCACCAGGGGAGCTGCAGGATTTGTGTCTGCCCCACAGGCTCTCTGCACCAGCTCGTCCAGACCGGAGTCCCCCAGGGAGGAACCGTGACCTGGAAAACGTACCACACGTACATTACGGCAGCTGGAGGTTCGGCATCAAACAATGAGTTGATTTTACTTTGCATTTTGAAAAGAAATTCCTTCTTAGACTGCTGCGTTCACATTTTATGATTTAACAATTCCTCTCTTTAGGCTGGGCCATCAATCAATGCTTTTAATCCCTCCCCCCCTAAAAACCCAAGGTCCGATAATACGGCCTTTGAAACGGGGCCATCCTTCATCTCCACTGAAGCTGCCGGGCTCCGCGGTTATGGGGACCGAGCGGGCGGCGGCGTAGCCCAGCCGTGTCCCTGTAACCTCCCCTCCGCTCAGCAATCAGCGTAGAGTCCCGGCTCAGCTGCACTGCACGCTTCTGTAGCGTCCCTGGCTCTCCCCAGCAAGATGCGGCTATAGCCCGTTCATTTCTAAAGAACGCCGAGTCGCTTCCCTTAGAGTGTGTAGCGGTTTTCCAGAAGTTAACAATTTGGATTCGCTCTCCAACCAGGGGGATGGGCGCCCCAATTCGGGTTCAGGGGCCCCACACCCAGAAGGGTCCCATCAGCCTGGAAGGAGGTTCCCGGGGGCTGGGGCCCCTTTTCCTGCAGGTTTGAAATTTCCCATCAGGCCTGGGCCCGAGGAAGCTAAGCCCGCGGCATGCCTAGCGTCTGGGACCTGCTGGACCTCTCCCTCCTCCCGCAGGGTACCTCCTCTCTCTCTTCACCATGTTCCTCTTCGTCCTGATGATCGGCAGCTCCGCCTTCAGCAACTGGTGGCTGGGTTTCTGGTTAGACCAGGGCTCCCAGGTGAGTGTCCCTCCAGGCCTGGAAAGCGCCGAGGAAGCGGCTCAGAGAGTCCCTCTCACCCTACCCGGCGCCACACGCAGGGAGCTGGTCTGCCTCCCAGGGGGCCCCAGCCCAAGAGGCTGAAGCCATTGCTTACGCCACACAACTCCGACCCTGAAATCCCCTTCAGTGTTCAGGATGAATGGGGTATCGGAGCACCTTGTTCGCCATCCTTCGGTTTTTAAAGGATTGGCTAAAGATGGTACCAGGCAGGTACACGGCCCGTCTGTGGGGCCGCAAATACACAGCACGGGGCCCGTTCTGCAGCCTGTATCATGAGGGGCCCGGGAAGCCCACCGGGTCCGTGTCTTCCTGCCCCTGCATCCAGCCATTGACCCTGCCTGGCGCTGGAGGGCTCTGCTCCCCAAAGCCCCTCTGCGGGACTGAGGCATGCAAGAGTCAGACTGGCCCCTGGGTGCGCTGCGGGCCCCTGGGTGCCTCTCTCTCTACTTCCCAAGGCTCTCGCTGGGCCAGGGCCCCTCCCGGGAGGGTCTGATGGCTTGGCTCTCGCTGGAGCAGGCTGGAAGCTTGCCCAGCTCTTGGCCAATGGAGCCCCAGGGAATGCTCAGGGGTTGCCTGCCCATCCACCAAGGTTGCATTTTGGTGCAGTTCCGTTGCTATGACAACCAAAGTGAGGAGGCACTGGGGAAGTGTGGGCAGCAGAGAGGCACAACAGCCCCCCTGGAGTTTGGCATGGCTTCCTGAGGCCGTTCCCAAGGGCAGAAGCCAATGGTCGGCCTGCAGTAGGTAGCAGGAGGGCCACGCAGGTGGCGTGCGTGTGCCCCCAGATCCCGGCCCACTCGCGGACAGCCTGAGGTTTCGGGCCAGGCGCAGCCTCCTCCCAGGCAGAGCAGCTGGCCAACGGAGCAGGCAGTGGCCGTGGCAGACTCGGGTCTGCCACGCGGGCCCAGCTGAGGCCCCGCTCGGCCTCCTCTCTCATCGGTGGGCGCCCCGGAGGGCACTTTTGCTTTTATGGATGTTCATCCATCAGCCGCCACCTCGGGTTTCCGTTCTGGCTGCTGCTGTCATCAGTACAATGGTGTTTAGAAGGAAGGCGCTTGTTGGCTCCCCCAAGGCAGCCCTGACTTTCAGCGCACGACTCAGTGGAAAACGGGACAGCCGGTTTCTCAGGAGGAAGAAACAGCTGCTCTCCATAAACGCTGGCGAAAAACCGTGTTCTCCCCGGGCGGGTGCGGCCACCGAGGTCTCTCCGATGGTCCCAGGGCCCTGGGTTCACCAGGCTCCCTCCTCCCCGCAGGGACTCCAGAGCAGTGCACCTTAGCGAAGGAAAGGGAGGGGCTAGGGGCTGCCCTGTCACACAGAGGACCCCAAGTCTCCCCCAAGGCCAGGTGGCTTCTGCCGGGCAGCTCGGCAGGTGGAGGCAGATCCCTGACTGACGGATGCTCAGCCAGACCCGTGGAGTTCCAATTTCCTTTGCTCCTGTCACCCTCCTGGCCCAGTGTCCCCTCTGGTGCCCTGAGCTCAGGTGGCTTCCAGGACAGCTGCCCTGTGTCTGCCTGGCTTATCTCCTTTGCCTCTTGGGGTCACTGTGGCCTGGCAGGAGGACCCCGGCAAAGCTCGGAGGCCCCCAAAGGGAACCGACTTAATTTTACCACCTGACTCATTCTTAACAATAGTGACCTTTCTCCAATTTCTTCTTTCTGGAAAATTCCGACTCGTCCGGCAGTTTACCGACTCTTGGTGCTTTTTTCCTTGCTCTTCCGCCAAGGCAACCTGCGGGCCCCAGAGCATACAGGGCACGTGCGAGCTGGGCACAGTGCTGGCGGACACAGGCCGCGGCACGCTCCCGTGGGTGTACGTGGGCAGCATGGTGTCCGTGCTGGTGTTCGGCATCGTCAAAGGGCTCACCTTCACCCATACCACCCTGATGGCGTCCTCCTGGCTGCACGACCACCTGTTTGACAAGGTACAGCCTGGGGGGCTGCACTCTCAGCCGGCTGCTCTGCCCACGGGTTCGTGGAGCGCCTGTGGCTCCGACGCGCCAGCACGGTGCTGGGCTCCGGGGACCGATACGGCGCTCGCAGGACTCGCTGTCGCGTCTGGGGGGAGTCTCCTGAGGTCTGCTTGCCACCAGCGAAGGCAGGCTCCAGGGAGGTGCAGCAGTGGGGTGTCATGGGCCCTCGGGCTAGGCTGGGGGCGGTCAGGAAGGTCCCCCGAGGGCGCCGCCCTAGAGTGGACATGAGTGGGCAAGAGGGCGTCCCCTGCTCCCAAGAGCCCTGACCCCATCAAGGGCCTCAGAGCTGCCCCGCACCCCCCTGCATTCTGTGACGGCTTGGGGACGGAGTGCACGGGTGTGGCCCACGTTTAAGTGGAACTTAGCTTTTCGCTGCTTCAGGCACCAAACCCTTCCACCCTCCAAAGGGCCCCCAGACTGCACCCCTGGACGTGGAGAGGGGCTCCACGTGGAGGCCGAGTTCCACGTCCACTCTTGTTCACGGGGGGGTCCCCGTGAGCATCCGGCCCCTCTCCCTGGGCCTCGCTCAGCATCCCAGCCCCGCAGAGAGCCGGGCCCACCCAGACGCACGCCCCGCGCCCACGGGCTCTCTGGCCGTGCCCGCAGGTCTTGCGGAGCCCCATGAGCTTCTTCGACGTGACCCCCAGCGGCAGGCTCATGAACCACTTCTCCAAGGACATGGACGAGCTGGACGTGCGGCTGCCGTTCCACACGGAGAACTTCCTGCAGCAGCTCTTCATGGTGCTGTCCACCCTGTTGATCCTGGGGGTGGTGTTCCCTGCCGTCCTGCTCGTCCTGGCCGGCCTTGCCGTGGCCTTCTGCCTCCTTTTCCGGTAGGCCGGCGCCCTGTGCCCTGAAAAGGAGCCGGCAAAACCTACACGCGCCTGGGTGACTCTGTCCAAACGCTGGGTGGCGGCGGGACACCTGGGGAGTGGTGCCCTGAGGAGGGCTCAGTTTCAAGGGCAGCTCCTGAGGCTCCTGGGACGTTTGCTCGAAGCTGCCTTTGAAAATGCCTTCGGGAGACGGGCAGGCGACTCCCCAGTTTCGGATCCCCCCCCAGAACTGGAACAGACCCCCTTCCTTTGGTTGAGCACCCAGAAGGGTTGGCTCTATCTCGGGCTGCCCCGTATGGAAGGCTCCGGTCTTCAGGGTGGGAATGATGCCGCGGGTGGCAAGCCATTCCTGCTCCCAGGAGCACTCAGAACGAGACCACAGGGAGGAACGGCTCCCACTGTGAGACCCTCACTTACAGGACAACGCCCCCACCACCACATACACACACACAACCAGGACAGCCCTCCTAGAGGAGGGTGGTGGGCCCACCCCGGCCCCCAGGTCGATGCCACCTGACTGTGTCTTTGTCTCAAGCGCTCAGTCGGATCTGCATGTGCTGAGGGGAGCCCTCTGAGACCCCACCAGGCCACCCTCTTGATGTCCCCACAGCGTCTTCCACAGAGGGGTCCAGGAGCTCAAGAAGGTGGAGAACATCAGCCGGGCGCCCTGGTTCTCGCACATCACCTCGTCCGTGCAGGGCCTGGGCATCATCCACGCCTACGGCAGGAAGGAGGACTGCATCAGCAGGTGAGTCCTGGCTGCGGCTCCTCCGCCCACCTGAGCCTCAACCGGAGCTGACGGTTGACGCGCGGCCCCCAGGGACCAAGGAGGGCCAGCCGGGCCGGCGGGGACCAGCCAGACGAACCAGGGAGAAGACTTTCAGACACTTGGCTTCCCGGCCCCTGGGGCCCCCAAAATGGGGGCTCATTCCGTGCCAGCCTCAGTGTGGGATTGGACGCATTTTCTTTTTCATGGTAAAAGTAAAATGTGGTCAATTTAGGAAAATGGAATACAACAGCAAACGGAAGGAAAAAGTCACCCATAGGCCCCCCAGCCCAAACCGTATCAGTGGTTCATACACTTCCTTCCAGTCTTTTTTTCTCTTTCTGAATATGTACAACCATTTTTGTCCTGCTTTATTTTTAAATGGCATCTTCTATGTTGCTACATGTTCCTTGTCAAGGTAATTTTTAAAGGTCGCATTACATTTTACTTAGCAGGCAGGCCAGTGTCCTTCTCTGTGACATATGGGGAGTAGATTAGAAAACTTCTCAGCTCCAAACTTGTAACACACAATATAATCGCGTATAATCTCCGGGTATCAATCGCAGCAGATTCACTGTGGGAACCAGCAACTCCAAGCTGTAGGAGCTTCCCACAAAACACATTTATCCCTCCTCAGGTCACAGTGGAGTGGGGGTCCCTGGGGCGGGGGTAGGGATTCTGCTCCATTGGGGACTTCTCCTGGGTCCTCTGTGTCCACCTGGAAGTTAAGGGGAGAGATTTGGGTGGGGCACCTGCATGAAATTTTTATTGGCTCAACCCCAATGAAGATGCTCCTCATTTCTTCACATTTCACTGGCCAGATTTCAGTCACATGGGCTCAGCTAACTGCAAAGGAGGCTGGGAAATGTAGTCCAACTGTGTCCGTAGGAGGAAAAGAAATCGGTGAATCTATAGCAGTCTCTGGCACATAGATTTTTGTTGTTGTTGTTTTTTACTCATTTATTTATTCATTCATCCAACATGATTGAGGGCCTTCTACGCTCTTTGTAAGATACTGGAGTGATGAGTTTTGTTTTTTTCTTTTCCTTCCTTAAAAACCTAACACACACTTCTAAGTTTGCATCTAATTTCCTCTCTCTCTCTGCCCTTCACCACCCAGGTCTCGGTGTGGACTTGGCATCCTTGACTTGGGTTGTCACCGGCCAGTTCTGTTACTAGGGCCACCTGAATGGCGTGTGTCAGCAGCCCTGCGTCACACACTGGGGCTCCTCCCGGTATCTGTCTGTGCACCGGGCAGAGTCAAGCTGGTCTCCCCCCCACGGGCGTCCAGGAGGACCCTGGGGGAGGGCGGAGCCCACATGCTGGGCGGGTCCACCCTCTTTTAATACATTCTTGCCTGTCGCGAACTTGACAGAGGGCTTGGGCTTCTGATACCTTTGGTCTGTCGCCTTTGCCACCAGACCAAAATGCTGAAGCATTAACCAGAGGTTAGAGGTCGAAGTCCAATGTGATCCCAGGCATGGGTTCTGTACAGTCCAACCAACCTCACAGATAAGACCTTGGGTGACTTCCAGGTCACGTAACACTGTCAGCTGGGTTACTCGTAGGCTTTGCAGCTACACGATAGAAACTCCACGGTGTTGGCCAGAATATTCTAAGCTCTGGGGAAAAGAAGCTATGGAGGAGGCAGGAAGGAGGGTGCGGCAGGACGCAGCCTGGCCGGTCCGAGGCGCTTCTCAAACAGACCAGCGGCGGAGCCGGAGGCGTTCACGGCTGCGCCACTGGGACAGCCCGAGGGCAGTACGGGTTTGAACCTTGAAAAGTTTTCATTTTTTCCCCAGTGAGTTCTACCAGCTGCTCCAAGCAGGGCAGGGTAAGCGTCAGTGGCAGTTGAACCTGAGGTCTCGTTTGGTTATGGGTTGGCTCGGGCCGGTTACAGTTTCAATCTTGAACGTATTCACGACCCAGAGGCCACCCCCCGCCCCGCCCCAGAGGCCTGGCGTGGTCAGGCTGGGCTGCCTGTGGGTGTCCTGCGATGGGGGGGGGGTGGCAGGAAGCCCCTGGTCTGTCCTTTTAAAGCCCCTGTCCCTGTAGTCTGTGAGCCTGGCTCTCTGAGGATGGAGCAGGGGCGCAGAGGCCGGGCTGTCGCGCCTGCAGGTGACTGCTGTGCCTGGGTCCTCTCCTCTCCTCTCCATGGCTCACTCCCACTGACCCAGCAGCCTGTGCGGAGGGGCCGGCGCTGGCTGGGGACGCCGGCAGCGCCGGATCTCTCTCAGCACTGCTTAGGCCCTGGCCACGGGCAAGTTCTGCCTGGGTCTCGTAGGGAACTTCGTGGGCAGCCCCACCCCATGCACCTGGACGTGGGGACTCTGCCCCACGCTGAGCTGAGCGATGTCGTGGCCAGACCGCCGCCCAGGGGGCCCCTCCCCTCTGCACCCACTCCGGGCACTGTAGGAAGGGGCAGGGTCTGAGACCAAACTCCAGGGGCAGGCCGCCTCTCTGTCACTCCGCCCTGTGCCCCTTCCCTCGGCGGACACGCAGGACAAGCTTTCTTTTCCGGAAGACAGCCCCAGCTTCACAGCAATGACCTGGGGGCTTCTTTCCCTTACTTGGGGAGGGAACCCATCAAGTACCCTCTCTTCCCTCCTCCGCCCTCACAGATACTGATCATCCCTAGAGGTGACCTCCTCCACAGCCCCCCCCTCTTTCTGATAGATTAAGGAGCTGACGGTGGATCCCACAAGGACTTTGGGGGTGGCTGACGCCAGGACAGGGATCCTGTGAAGGTAGAGAGAGAGGTACTCACCCCCTTTTGTTCTCAGTTGGGGTTCAGGTGCCAGTTCTCGGAAAGACAGCAAGGGCCCACTCAGCACACGCCGCGCTGCCACCTGGGATGTCCCCAAACACGTGCACATCAAAGACATCAGCGACGGCAGGTTTCAGGGAGCACGAACGCGCGTTCGTCTTGTAAAAGCGCACTGGCCCGCGGTTAGGCGTGCCCGCCGCCTTATTCCCGCAGCAGCCCTGACCCCACCCTGCGGACACATGCCCCGACCTCGTTTTCTCCGGCTCCTCGATCCAGGTTCAAGGTGCTAAACGATGAGAACTCCAGCCACCTCCTGTACTTCAACTGCGCTCTCCGGTGGTTCGCCCTGAGAATGGACATCCTCATGAACATTGTCACCTTCATCGTGGCCTTGCTGGTGATCCTGAGTTTCCCCGCCATCAGCGTGTCATCCAAAGGCCTGTCCTTGTCCTACATCATCCAGGTAACGGCCGGGGTGGGGCTGGGCATGAGGGAGGGCCGGTGCCATGGGAAACCCAACCCGGTTGGGTCTAGCAATAAAGAGAGTTCCGTGGTTCCCATCCCTCAGGGTCTGGCGGTTGGTTGTGCGGGCTTTGGCGTGGCTGGGTCGTGGCCCCCCGCTCTGTCCTCCTCCTGCGGTGACTTTGGTCATGGATGTGGTGTGGTGAGCGGTGGCTTCTGAGGGCTACAGAAGGAAGAGAGCAAAAGGCAACCATTAACTGGCCACCGAACAGATGCCCTGGGCTCTGTACTCGTCCTGGACTAACTCAGACATCCCAGAGCTCATCAGTGGCTTGGTGGCGTGGGGGTCACTGGCTTAGGCCAGGAGGTGGGTGGGGGCACACCGCGTCCTCCCCCAGGTCACACAGCTGCCCCACACGGGGAGAAGGGAGGGGATGCTGAGAGGCAGCCCCACTGCCTGTGGCCAACAATCGCCGACCTCTCTTTTTGGTTGCTTTGGTTTTTTCTTTGGAAAGATAACAATAGTGAGTCACATGCCATTGGCGATGTCTCAGGTACTGTTCTCAACCCTTTAACGTACGTAGGTCATTTGTCCCCACAGTCGCCACCTGAGAGAGGCCCTGCCACATGCCCGGGTTACAGGACAGAGGCCGAGGGTCGGAAAGACAGGCCTGGGTCACTTGTCCGCATCATGTGCGAGAGCCGGGTCGTGAGCCGGGTGTCTGGGTGCGGCCCCGCCCGAGGCTGATGCCCCTGCCTGGACGGGCGCCTCGCGTCCTTTCTCTCCGGAGACCTTCCCGCGTGCGGCTGCCCTTCCCCGGGGCGCGCTGAGTCCCCAGGACGGCGCGTCCGTGGGGCGGGGGCACTCTCCTCCTCTGCTCTGCGCGAGGCTGGGGGTCACTGCACCGCAGCCGGCTCTCTCTTCAAGTCGGGAACACCTCCCCCCCCCACCGCCGCTTTTCCCCTCCTGACGATGCTCTTCCTCATCTCCCCACCCTGATTTCTCGCCTCTGCCTCCTGCTGGGGGACTGGAGTTTCTTGCACCCACAGTTTCCCGTGGTCTTTCTTTTATCGCAGACCCCCACGTTCTTGTCCTTCCGTCTTCATTCTGGGGATTTCCCTCGGCTTTGCCGTGCAGCCATCCTTCTGCCTTGTCAGTTCAGCGATCCTATGTTCGCATGACTTAATTTCCAGGAACTCTGTCTCAGTGGGTTTTTAAAAGAAGCATTTTTGAATGGGTGCCGACATATTTTTAAGCCTGAGTGTATTAGTTAGAGGCCCCTCCCTTCCTTAAACCGCTGTCTCTTCTGGGCGCCATCGGCTTCTCCCCGGCTCGGCTCTTCCTTTTGCTCGCCTGGTCCCCGGCCCTCCATGCCATGAGCTCTGTTTGCGAGATTCTGGGTCCGTTTGTACTGAAGGAGGAGGTACCCGGTGGGGTGTTCAGGGCTTCCTCTGCCTTTGCCTGGGCCCTGAGGGCTTTCTCCTGATGGGAGTTGTGTCACTGTGGACGGGGGTGGGGGGGTGGGGTAAGGATTTTCCACCAGAGAGCAGCCAGGGAGCTGGACTTGAAGGGGGTTAATCTTGGGTACCATCCGGGGAGCCCCACTGAGTCCCAGGTGGTGCACCCAAATTCCTTAGAGGAGAATGTGGACGCACACGCACGTGCGTGCCAGCCTCAGGGTGGAGTGTCCAGCCACCTCGGGTTTGGAGAAACAAGCAGGGAGCCGAGTGACGGGTCCGAGAGGGGTCGTGTGTGCAGACAGCCTGCGAATCAGCTTCTCCGTGGCCCCTCCTCGCTGCTGGCGCCCCACCGCGCCCTGCTGGACCGACAGCCTGCCAGCGCCGGTGAAGCGCGCCACCTCCGTTCTGTTCAGCGTCCTGAAAGCCGTGGCTCTCGGGCGGTGACGCCACTTCCCGACCGCCTTGCTTAGAGGAAGCCTCTTCTTTCCTGAAAATCTCTCTGATACCATTTTATCGGTGTTTTGGGAAGAAGAAACAAAAATACATCCTCAGGGCTCTGAGTGGGAAAAATGGATTTTCCTTGTTGCGGGATGTTCTCGTTTGTTGTTGAGGGCAAAACACAAAACAGATAATGTCGAAGAGATTTTCTTACTTCAAAATCTAGCCCGCTGAGGTCACCCTTTGGCGGGGTACTGCCAGCTTCCCGAGAAGCTGTGGCGGGGTGTGGGGGGGCAGCCTGTCCACACTGAGACCTGAGGGGTCGGGGTGCATGAGCTTCCTTGGAGAACACGGACCGGAGAGACAGAAGACATCCCTTGGGAATGGAGCAGCCTCCCGGGGTGGGTGCGCATTGGGGTGAAGCCCCGCAGAGCAGAAAGGGACATGAACTACCGCCACGGGGGAGAAAACATGCAAGTACCAATTCTAAACTCGTGGACGGCAGCCCAAGGCTGTGAGGTACGGATGCCCTTGAACTTCACAATGTATGTGGATGCTGTCTCCCGGTGGGATGGAGCTTCTGTTGCCGCAGATGAACCTCACCCGGCTGCCCCTCCCCGGGCCTCGCTCCCCCAGCCCCTCTGGTGCTTTCAGGCCACCTCCTGGCCCAGCTTCCCAGAGCTGCTGACGGGCGATCAAAACCCAGTAGCTTAAAACCGAGACGTGCATTCTCTCCCGGTTGTGGAGGTCAAGCCCACGCTGCAGGTGTCTTCCCTCTGACGACTCCAGGGGAGGCGTTGCTTCTTCTGCCCCAGCTTCTGGCGAATGTCGGCGTTCCTCTGCTTAATTGCTGCATCACCCCGCTCTCTGCCCCCGGCTTCACACTTCCGTGTCCCGTGCCTTGCATCGCCTCTTCTGTCTCTTGTAAGAACACTTGTCATTTAGGACCCGCCTGGGTCACCCAGGATGATCTCAAGACCCTTGATGACACTCCGCAAAGATCCTATTTCCAAGTGAGGCGGCATCCGCAGTCCCAGGGATGCCCCTGTAGACGGACCTCCTGGGGGACCACCCTTCGTCCTGCCCTAACACAACTTCTTGCACCCAACGCTCGGGGTAGGCTTCTGGGGGGTCCTGGGCCTAAGGGGGTGACCTTACCAAGCCACCTGCCCCGGGCTGGGCCTAGCACGCAGATGGGCTGGGTGGCTTTCTTCCACCTCTGATTATGTGGGTGCCTCTTGGCTGTGGGAGGGGTGAAGCAGGGAGGGTGGAGACCCCGGGGTGGGGGTGGGGCAGCCAAGGCCGTTACCCAGCAGCCCCAGGCGGAATCCCCGCTCACAGCTGCGGCTCAGACCAGGAGGCGGTGGCAGGTGGTGGGGTGGGGGCTGGGCTCACCACCTGGAGTGCCAGGGAAACCACGCTCACCATTTGTTTCTAAAAACAAAGGAAGTGTTTACAGGCAAAACACCCACCAGAGGAGCTTCACTTCTGGGCGCTTGGCTGGGAAGGCGGGCCAGCTGTCCGCTGTCTGTGTGATCCTGAGCCAGCGGGTGGGCGTGGGGGGCGGGGCGGGGCTGGGGGCCCCCCCGGAGGCAGGTGGGGCCCTGACGGTGGGGGCTGCTCTCCCACAGCTGAGCGGGCTGCTCCAGGTGTGCGTCCGGACAGCAACGGAGACCCAGGCCAAGTTCACCTCCGTGGAGCTGCTCAGGGAGTACATTTCGGTAAGCTTCGGGCGCGCACACGCCCCCCGTGGCAGAGTTCACGCGGAGGTGGGATCTGTTCGCCCACGAAAGGGATCTTTTTCAAAACTGAACTCGGACCACGCCTCTCTCCTGAAAACCCGTATTTACAACGCAGCCTAAAGTCCCTGATGCTGAGAGCGAGGTTCTCTTTTCAAAACTGTACCCCAGGCTGTGTCTCTACACAGAAAAGGGAATTTGGTGGCTTACCTTAGATTCTACAAATTAATATTTGGTGGACTACGAAGAACATTGCAAAAAAAACCAAAACAAAACAGAACTAGTCTAACTTTTCTTTAAAGGCTGTCCTGCTTACCTTACAACCCCTGCCCTGCTTTGAAAAGAAGGCTCGCCGATACCAGCAGACACCTTTAAAGGCCCTTGAAGAGCATCTGGCCCTTTTACTGACTTAATCCGACACTTGAAAACATTAAAAACGGTGTTTTAAAATGTAATCGATTACATTTCCCTTGAGAGTACCCCGAGCATCTGATTTAACAAACCAGCCCTCCCGAGGCTGCGTGACGCTAATGAACATGGATTCACGCCCGCCCGCAGATGTGTGTGACCCACTTGTAAACGCAGCGGGCTCGACTCTGCCCGGCAATCCCCGTGCTGCGCACAAGCGATGCGCCTTTCACTTGAAATCATGCTTGATTAAATTATTCAGTGGCTATTTTAAATCAGAATCACACGTCCACAGGTCGTTACTATGAAAGCGTAAGACACCCAATGTGCGGAGTCCTTAAACGAAAACCATCAGTGTTACAATTTTGCTTCTCTGAAATGCTTTTCTTCTTAATGGTACCTTTTCCATGGGTTGAACACACTGACTGTCTGGAGATACAATCACTTCCTTGGCTAGTTGTGATTGCCTCTCGACCAGGAGTTTGGGCTGGTCGGCCCCACCAGTGGGGCCTGTGGGAGCCCTATTCCTTGCCCCTCCCTAACAGGGGCTTCCTAACTTCAGAGGAGGGTCGGTGGTGTAAGGCAGCCAAGTCGCTCTGTCCTTCGGGGGGGACTTGGCATTTCCTGGGCTCTTTGGAAATGTAAACAGTCCTTCCCGGGCAACTCTGAACTTGAAGTCCCGCATTCCCATCATCTTTCTGCTCCCAACACCTTGACCCCTTGAATGCTGAGATTGTATGCGGATGAACTCTGTGACCCTCAGGGCTTGGCCCCCACAAGTCACACAGCTTCTGGGTCACGAGGTCACACAGGCCCACAAGGCCCCCCGGGGAGCTGTCCCTTATAGTTTCTTTCTATCCCTCCAAGTACCCAAGGTTGTTCTGGCCTCAGGGCCTTTGTACGAGCCACCCCCTCGCCCAGGGGTGGGGGGCCCTGGACTCAACTCGTCCGGTGTCTCCGCTCGAACATCCCACCCCCATAATGCCCTTCTCCACCATTCTGTACTTTTACTTCTCCCCCCGCCCCGGAACACACGGTCCACAGTCGATTACATCCCTCTGTTCTGTGGCCCTCATTTCCGAGGTCTGCTCTTCCTCCTTCTGACCTTCCCCCAGGAGTGTGAGCGTCAGGTCCTTACGGGTCCACTTCCCCATGGACACTCACCCCAGACGCATGTGAGGGAACACGGCAAATGATCGGAAAGGCGGACGCGCACTCACCCGTCTGTGGGCATCCCGCTTTTCAGACCTGTGTCCCGGAGAGCGCTCAGCCCCTCCAAGTGGGCACCTGCCCCCAGGACTGGCCCAGCCGTGGGGAGATAACATTCAGAGACTACCAGATGCGATACAGAGAGAACACTCCCCTCGTCCTGGATGGGCTGAACTTGAACATCCAAAGCGGGCAGACAGTTGGGATTGTCGGAAGGACAGGCTCTGGTGAGGACAGGCTCCGACTGCCTTTCCAGTGGTTTTCTTTGCATTTCCACTGGGTCTGCCGGTGGAGCTGCGCCAGAGGGTGGTGTGTGCGTGTGTGTGTGTGTGTGTGTGTGTGTGTGTGTGTCAGACTGGCTGTATCTTCCCCTCAGACCTCTTTACTGTAAATTAGGATTTCAGGTTGAATGGGCGTGTGCAGTTGGAAGCAAACACACATCTGTTTTGAATTAATTAAATGAGGATCCTTCTGGTGAAACGGGACCCAGAGGATGCTCTGTGTGCGAGCGAGCTGCCGCCATGGGGAGGGACGCAGGGACTGTGTGGGGGCGGCCAGTGGTCCCCGCACAGGGTGGAGCCTCTTGTCACCCTCACGGAGCTGCTTTCACCACGTCAGAAGTCGACACACCGGTACTTGGATGCGACGTTCGCCTCCTTCTCGCTCTCACTGTCCCCCAGGGAAGTCGTCGCTGGGCGTGGCCCTGTTCCGCCTGGTGGAGCCCACCGGCGGCACCATCCTCATCGACCAGGTGGACATCTGCACGGTGGGCTTGGAGGACCTCCGGACCAGGCTGACCGTGATCCCCCAGGACCCTGTCCTGTTTGTAGGTACAGTAAGGTAGCTGTTTGCGGTCGCTGTGCATTCCTCTTTTTGGAGAGTGAAATTGGACTGGCCGGGGACTCCGGGATGTGCCCATGGCGTGGCCAGCCCAGGGCTGCTGGCCCGGGGCTGCTGTCCCCGAGAGATGCAGCGGGCCAAGGGGCTGCCACCTGTTCCCCAGTGAGGCCTCGGGGCAGCCGTCTGTTGGAAGGTGCATCAGAAGTTCGAGTACAAGAACAGGGGGTTGTGGCTTCTATAAGACTGAGGATCCGATGTCCAGGCTCAAGGAGAAAGCCGGTTTCTCATTCGGTCCTGTAAACGGCTGGGCCTCTCCCGAGAGGGCCGTCTCCCCCATGGGCACAGGGGCCGTGTTTGGTGTTGTGCCAAGAACGTTCCGTGTGCGGACTCACCCCCCCCCCCAACGAGCCGCTCACCGCTCACCCTCTGGGGGCCCGGGAGCTGCAGAGGCAGCCCACGCTTCTGAGGGCAGAGTGAATGCCACAGCCTGTCATGATGCTCCCTGTCCCTTTCTCTCTGCTGAGAACGTGCAGAAGGTCGAAGGCACACAGCTGCCCAGGGCCACCGAGAGGACCAGTGAGGCTCCCTGAGCGCCCAGCGCGGTGCCGAGTCTGGGTGGCCCTTCCCACAGGCCGCCTCAGAGGCCTCTTACATGGTCACAGAGCTGCAGGTCCTTGGTCTCTGGGCCTGAGGTTGGCGATTTATGGGTCGAGGTCCTGGGCTGAGTGAGCACTGCCTGGGGGGCCGCCGGGTCACAGCCACGGCTGGCTCCCCCCGGCCCCTCGCCCTCAGCCATCCAGCTCCCCCTCCTTCCCTTCGCTACAGGTACAACCTTGATCCTTTCGAGCGGCACACGGATGAGATGCTCTGGCAGGTTCTGGAAAGAACGTTCATGAGAGACACAGTAGGTCTCGGGGCTGTCTGGGCTGAGTCTGTTTAATACCTGAGCCCAGACACCTGGCCAGGCACACACTCGGCCAGCACTGGGTCAGCACGGCCCCACACATGTCAGAAGACACAATCCTTGTTTACTTGTCATGATTTTTAAAAAGCAATAGATGAGGTTTCCTAGGCCTCAGCAATGACTCAGGCAAGACCTCTGTAACTATCATCCCTGCTTGATCTGACCCTCTGAGGATGGTGCACCTGCCTTTGTTAGAGATGCAGAAATTAAGACTCAGGAGTGGCAGGTGCAGGTTAGTGAGGGGCGGAGAGGGGACTTGAACCCACGTCCGCTTGGCTTGGGGCCCAGGACGTGCCCTGCTGCTCTGCCCGCAGCCTCATTTGTCTCTGGGAACAATAAGCCCCAGGAAGGTGAGAGGCGTGGCTCACTCCAGAAGGGCTGGCGGGCTGGCTTGGGGGGCTGGACCTGCACGGGCTGTGGCTGGGCCCCACGGGGCAGCGTGGCCCGCTCTGCGGCCCACGGGGGACAGTTTACCCCCAGGACTCGGTTCCGAGGTGAGCACGTCCCCGTGCCACTTGGACGTGTCCTGCTGGATACACCAGACCCCATCTCCCCTCTCTTGACAACCAGAAAACTATCCCTCCCACTGTTCCTCTGGCCACGGAAACAGGGGCTGGGAAGCCACGGGCACTTTCTGTGTTTCTCCAGCCCCCGCCACGTGCCCTCTGTCTTCTTGTGGGAGGCATCAGGGGGGTGAACTTACACTGCGGTTTTGAAGGATTAACGTCCGCCCCCTCCCTGGTCTTTTCCTGGAGCCCCCGCAACTCGGAAATGATTGTTGCTCTGCACTTCCTTCCCTGCGGTGCAATAAAGCCGCTGACGAGCGCAAGGGGAGGGGCGTGCAGAGGACCCCGGGCGGTTTATAGATCTCCTGCGTGAGCGCGGCGCTCTCTGCTTTACAGATAATGAAGCTGCCGGAGAAATTAGAGGCAGAAGTGACAGAAAACGGAGAAAACTTCTCAGCGGGGGAGCGGCAGCTGCTCTGTATGGCCCGAGCGCTCCTCCGGGACTCGAAAGTAAGGGAGCAGCGTGGGCGATGGGCCGGTCGATTTCGGGAAGTTTCCCGCAGGGCCACTCAACCCAGGGGGTAGAGCCCCGTTTTCTGTCTTCCGGCAAAGAGAGCGCAATTGAGCCGCTTAAAAAACCGATCACTCTTTCTTAAGACGCAGTTGTGAGAGGTAGAAACTGAGCAACAAGCATCATCTGCAGCAAGAGCGCCTGCCTCTCTCGGGTCTCTCGCTGGGGGTCCTTGCTTAGACGTTCTCTCTGTCCTCCTGGGTGGTCGGAGCCTGAGAAAAGTCCCTCTTGACGTCTTCCCTTCGTCCCTGAACGGTTCCCAGGCCTGATAAATAGTCCCTGGGACGTTCAAGGATGCTGGGATCTAAGAATGGTAACACTTAGGCTCACTCAGACATCCTTGCTTACTGGTTTCCAGGAGGGGGAGACTGGAGTTGTAGGGAGCTCGTTCTCCGAACCCTCCAGATGAGCTAATGCCCTCAGTGCTGACTGCTGAGCAATTCTGCGTTGTGTTTGCGTTTCATGCTCTTAATAAGGTGTGACCCCTTCTCCCAATAAGGAAACAAATGGATCCTCGGGGAAGTTAAGCAATTTAGCCAAGGTCAAGCAGGGCGAGCGCTGTGGGAGGCAGGGTGATGCCTCCTGGTCCCCTGGAGACATCCACCTCCTGGTACCCGGAATCCGTGCTGTGTTACTTCACCAGGAAAAAGGGGCGCTGCAGAGGTGATGAAGTTAAGGGTCTCGAGACGCGGGGATTATCCCGGATAACCTGGGCGGGCCCTGGTCTTTGGGAGAGAGAGGCCGGAGAGCCAGCAAGGCAAGGAGGCTTGACCATGGCAGCGGGGGTTGGAGCGACGCCTAGGAGGACAGGCTGGACGTCCTAGAAGCTGGACGAGGTGTGTGGCCGGTTCCTCCCCGCACACCGGCAAAAGGAGTGCAGCCCTGCCCGCACTTGAACTTCGGGGCTTCTGGCGTGCAGAACTGGGAGGCCGTCCCTTCCTGCTGCTTTAAGCCTTGGCATCCGTGTGAATCTGTCGCCGCCGCCGCAGCAGCAGCGGAGGGCCGACGTGAGCGTCGCTATTTCGCCGTGCGCTGACCGGTGGCCAACCCTGGCGCAGCTTCCTGCCAGTCAGTGTGCAGGGTTAGAGCAAACGCTTCGGGAGTAAAGACCGCACAACCCGCCCCGGCCAGGGCCGCTGATGAAGGTGAAGGTGAAGGTGGTGTGAGACGGCTTTCGTCTTGCCCTCGCTTCCCTCACGTTTTCAGATGGGCACTTAGCTCATGACTGTCCAGCCCTTCCCCATGAAAAACAAAAACAAACACAAAAACAGAATGAGTACGGAGAGCGAAGACGATACTTTTTCCTCCCGGCGCAGCTTTGGCTTGGTGTGACGTTTACGTGTCTCCCTCACCAGATCGTCCTGCTCGATGAGGCCACGGCCTCCATGGACTCGAAGACCGACAGCCTGCTGCAGAACACCATCAAGGAGGCCTTCGAAGGCTGCACGGTGCTGACCATCGCCCACCGCCTCAACACCGTGCTCAACTGCGACCTGGTCCTGGTCATGGACAGCGGGAAGGTACAGGGCGGGGTGCTGTCGGTGTCACCAGCATCACCGGCCTGGGCCCCCAGAAGTGGGGCGGTGGATGCCTTCCGACAGCGTTGGCCCTCCCTCTCTGACGCGCAGGTGGTGGAGTTTGACAAGCCTGAAGTCCTTGCCGAGAAGCCGGAGTCCACGTTTGCCATGTTACTGGCAGCAGAAAACAAAGTCCGATTTTGAAGGCCCCAGCAGGGGCCGCATCAGCTGGTTTCAAGGGTGGAGGACTTGGATGAGCCTGCAGGAGGAGGGCTGTCATCCCCACAGGCAGCCCTGGTCCCCGTCACCCCCACCCCCGACGCCCAGGCTGAGCTGGGCAGAGGTGGCTTCCCGGCCTCTCCTGGTCCACGCCCCTGACCTCACTCGGTGGCCCTGGGGCCGGTTCTGGGTGGTGAACAGAGGCAGGCAAAGCTGGTGGGTTACAAAACTGCCCCCCGCCTCCTGAAACCCCAAGGGTCCCCCTGTATCCTTGCCAATGACACCTTGGTGCCTGAAAAATGGGGCCTTTCAGTTCCGGACTGGTGGGTGTGACCGGAATGGGCCGATTCCCAGGACGGCGTGTGCGCAGGGTTCCTGCCTTGCAGCCAGCGGCGAGAGCTGAGTTTTCCTCACGTTTAACCCTGTTGACTCGTATGTCGAGAGTGTGGCGAGCGGTCACTACCTGAACTTTTAGCACGGAAGACCAATGACAGAGTCCGGCGAGAAACAAAAAAAATCCTGCTGTAGGTTCCACGGGATCCAGCCGGATAGCAGCCCGGAGAGCAAACCGTCGGGCTTTCTCTGTAAGCAGAATTCTCCCGTCCTCCCTGTTGGTCATTAAAATGCAGCAGGACGTTAGACCGCCCCGCCAGGTTGTCCCGCGGCTGTCTCGCTGAGGGCTCCGCAGCTCTGCGCTGTCCCTGGAAGACACAGCAGTCCCATCTTCTCCGCTGCCCCTGGAAGCGGCTCAGCGGAGCAGACGCTGTTTTGCCCCCACGCCAAGTCCCGCACTCATCCGGCGTCTTGCGTGTGCGTGTCCGTCCTGTGTCAGAACTCGGGCCGGGACGCAGACCCTCACTGCCGGCCCCAGGCTGAACCCCCGGCCTGCGCGCAGTCAGCGAGTCCTCCACGTGGCCCACAGGGCGGGAACCACCCTTCCTGTCTGCCCAAGTCACCCAGGCGACAGGCACGGACACAGGGCTGGCACCCAGGGCCCGCTCGCCCAGGGTCCAGCCCCTCGCCGCTCAGATTGGGAGGAAGCAGGCCCAGAAGGCGGAGAGCCCGCGCACTCAAGTGCGTCCGAAGAGTGGCAGGGGCGGACGGGGGTCCCGAGTCCCCACCCAGCGGCAGGTCCAGGCCGTCCTCCTGACCACACAAAGGGCGTTCCCGACAAGGTGGGCGGGGCCTCGCTCTGTGCCCCAAGCCGCAGAGGAAATAAAACAGTGACCCTTCCTTCGGGGAGCTGACGATGTTCCTGGGGAGATGAGTCAAAGGTGCCACAGAGCACGCAGCCGGAGGTCAGAGGCCGGAGGCTGGAGGGTGAGGGCAGAGGGGAGCCTGGCCACTCACCCCCAGGTACTCGTTCACTTGCTCGTGTCCCACCCGATCACTCACATCCCTGACCCTTCTCTCCCTGGCAGAGACGGGGGGTGGTGAGTGAGCATGGGAAGAGGAGAACAGAGTCCTCACGAGTGGGGGCCAGGAAGCAGCCAGGGGCGGGCAGACCATGCGGAGAGCTGGGGGTGGGTTGGGGACGCCTGGCTGAGGGAGACGGCAGGCAGGGCTGAACCGGGGCTGCTTGGGAAACCGCCAGACCTTTCACCGTCTATATCGGCAGATGGGGCTGGAGGTGCCGAAGGCTGGGCTGCCACGGGGGGGCAGAGACCAGCTTGATGTGGGAACATTGGGTGCGGGCCCTGGGAAGGGCCCCTTGGCCATCAGGGGAGCCTGGCCAAGGGGACACGGGGCCTCCCATTCCGCTGTGGCAGGGCCGACGAGCTCCAGGGACAGATGCTGTTGGTTCCGCCACATCACTCCTGTCCCCACCCACCTGCCCAGGGCAGGGTGGGCACCCTGAGGACGCACTGCCAGTGGGCGTCTGTGGCGGGCATGCTGCCCCGGCAGCAGGAAGCCCTGTGCTGGGCGTGCAGAGGAATTGACCGGCTCCCTCGGGCGCCGCAGTTTAACCGTGTGTCTCTCCGCTCCTGCAGCGAGCGGTGAGTCTGGGACCTTCTGCACTGCGGGGCCCGGCCACCCCGCGGGGGCTGAGGCGTGGTTGCCGGCCAGGTGCCCCTTCTCCTCTGCATGCTCACTCTAAGCAAAGGCAACCCAGCCACATGTGGACCGAGCCATGGGAGGGCGGGGACATGGGGTGAGGAGAGCCAGGCCTGGGCCCCAGGTGCTGCGGATGAGAAATAACAGATGTCCTTTGTTCAAAGAGTCTGAAGAACGGGTTGGCCCCTTGAGAACCTACAGATTTAGTTGAAATTAATCTTCCAAAGACGCATAAGGCACACGAAAGAAAAATCCCAGATTAATAATAAAAAGAACTGAGGCACTTGCCAGTGAACAAAAGCAAGCAAGGAAGCTGAACGCCCCGGTGCTCGCGGCACTTCGGGGCCCGCCCTCGGCACGTTCTTCAGCCTGGGTTGCAGGGTCCCAGAATCCCTCCAAGGTGGCTCTCAGGGCTTCCCGGTGAGAGACGCCCTCCGGCACTGCCACCCAAAGGGTCAAAATTCTGGGCTTAGGAAGAGGAAAAGGAGGCCATGCCCGTCAACCTCCCGCTTCCCTCAGATCCGGTTCCTGCGTCATGGGAAACTACATTTCTCAGACTCCCTTGCTTCCCTGGAGGGAGGACAGGAGGGGACAAGGAGGGGGGCAAGGCAGGGGCCCCCCCTCCAGCTGTTTATGGGGGGCGGGGGGGCAGGGATGAAGGGGGTCTACCCCAATCCTCCCTCCACTGACCCAGGAGCTTCCCAGCAGCCCCTGCCTGCAGGCCTGGCTGCTGAACTCTGCGGACCCATCTCCCCCTGCCGCCCCTCAGGCCTTAGATGACAGTGACTTCCTGCCCTCTGCTTGGCTCGTGGCTCGTGCCCTGCCGGTTTTGCCACTTCCCGTGTTGAAGCGCCTCTGTCTGGAAGACCTGGGCTGATGGCTGCTGTTCTCATTGGCCCCCGACGGAAACGGCGTTCTGTCCTGGGGGTGGGGGGCCGACACCCCCACTGGGGAGCTGCGAGACATGGAGTCCAGGCTGCAGGAGCAAGGGTCGGGGTCCAACTCAGGATCACGGGGAGGCTGCAGATTCCCTCCGCCCTGCCCCCGCGCATCCCCGATTGTCACGGGCGCCTACCAGTGTCACCCTGTCTCTCCGACTGGGAGCCTGAGGCCCAGGGCGGCGAGAGCGATGGGGCAAGGCCAGCGTGGGGCTTGCACACAGTCCGCCGCCGACCACCAGCTCCTGACCACCAGCCTCTGGTCCGCTCACGTGCCCGCCACACGGTGCCCCCCCCCCCAAACATGGCCCAGGACCCTCTGCTCCTGTTCCACTGAGACCCCTCCGGTTCCTTCTGGCTTCACATGGAAGCTGAACGAAGGAAGAGGAAAATTCACACCTGATTTTTGCATCTCACATCTCACCTGGCTTCTCACTGAGATCATTTTTAAGTCAACTCTGCCGTAACCCGGCAGAAACGGCCTCCAGGCCCCCAAGTGCTTGGCTACAACTGTGGGGCCGCTTCATGGACGAAGATGCTCCCTCCCACCCAGCAGGGGGGAGCCACTCCCCACCTGCAAGATGCTGGAGGGGGTCAGGGGTGGGCCCCACTCTGACCTCGGAGCCTGACACTAGCCTCTTCAGCAAACGTTTCTGAACTGGTGACAAGCCCTCCCTTCCAAGGACATCTCAGGCCCCAGGCGCACAGGCTGAGTTCCCGCCTGTTCCGGGGAGCCAGGCCTCATTAGGACAAGCTGCATTGTGTCCAGTCCCTCGGAATGACAAATGAACTATCGCTCTTCACACCC
>PVKU01006149.1:0-31861 GCA_004027475.1 Anoura caudifer
CTGGATAGTTTGTTTCTAAATTGTGGTTTTCCTTATTTTGTTTGTGTGAGGAGGCATAATGTTTACCTATTCCTCCATCTTGGCTGGAAGTCTCCAAATATCTTTTTTTAATTGCTTCATTTGGCATTTATCTTTTGCAACTACACTGTATATCTTATGAAAGTAGGGGCAATGTTGATTTTATTCATTATTCTTTGTCTAAATTTTGGCAGGTAAATGTACCCTAATGCCTGAGTGAAAAAAAAAGAACAATTAGTTTGAACCTTCCTGGACAGTAGAAAGCTAATAACAATTATCTCTTATAGTAACATATAGATGGTTTTATTTTTTCCTTACATTTTTCAATTTTCTAAACTTTCTACAATGCACAAATAAAAAGCAAAGCAATACAGAAAATGTTACTGTTCTATGATTTAACAGCTAATAAATATTGTTAACTTGGCATAACAAATAAATCAGTGAAAATCTGTAGGCCAGCATAGCCTCACTGAAATATAGTCATATTAAATTAATTTTATTTTTCTCCTGATATACTGAACAGCAATGTACCCAAGTGCATTGCAATATTTTCCAGATATCTTTACAACATTATGATAGCTTTGTTGGGCAAGTAGAGAGAGAAAATGTTGGCCATGTACTGCACTCTGATATACACTAATCTGATTGGTTGTCATCAAGGCATAATAGAATTAGCTGATGAAAGTTATTGTTTTGCCTCCCAAACTGGAAGGGACACACAGATTCAAAACTGCACAATAACTACAGAAGGTTTCTAATGGCATTCATGTGGTACCATTATTCAGTGTTCTGAACAAGCATTGATCATTCTTTAATATGGAGTCACGTGAAGATTTTGTTAAAATGAAGATTGTGATACAGTTTATGGGCAGTAGGACCTGAGATTCTGCCTTTGTAACAAGCTGCCAGATGATGCAGACATTTCTGATCTATTGACTATACTTTAAATAATAAGGCTTCACTGTACTACACTATTGTCAAAATAGTAGTTTCTTCTTAAAAATACATGTATACATATATACATATATACTTATTGGTGGTTATTATATTATGCTAAGTTATAAGAACAGAAAATAGGAGTTTTTATAGTTTGGTTAAAGCAAAAAGTTGATATAAAATATAGATTGGGTGAAAAGACATATTTCTATTCTTAAAATGCATGATCTATGCAGGTGGATGTGTAAAATTCATTCTCATACCATGAATTCTCAAAAATGCTATAACTTGGAAACCCTGTCAAGGATCCATTTTACCCACTGACAATATGAGTAGTAGAAAAAGCATTACTTTTTGATGTCAGAGGAAGTCTTGGACAAGCACTATTAAATGGTGTCCACTGGGAATCCAATCTTCTAGTTTGGACACGACACTATTTATAGGTTTCAGTTTAGCAAGATTCTTAAAGGGATAAGAAGGCACATTATTGAAAATTAATCACATTACAGTAGATTAATAAAACTGGCTTAACTGAATCTATAAAGACATTCTCCAAAACAAAGTTGGATGGAGAGCACATCTTTTTAGAGGAAATATGCATGTATACTTGATGATTCTAAGAGCTCTTTAAGCCATGGAAGTGTGATTGTTATTCATTGAAACTACATCCTGTGAGTTATGCCAAGTTTCAGTGTAATTTCTGATGCTTTTGTGCTAAACTTACCATTTCTAGTCGGACCAATTTCAAATTTACTACAATGAAGTTTCTATTCTCTTCCCTCTTTCACGGACTACCTTTGAGCTTGATTGGTTGATCATGCTTGCTGTGATAAAGATGTAGGACTCTATCTTCAGTTTGAGATCTAATCCAAAATGATCTCTTTGATTTGCAAAATCACTTTTGAACTTCTTTTCCGCACTCAGAGAATCTTTTATTGGGCTTGTTTTTCAAATGTTCTTTTTTATTTTTTACAGCTCAGATACTGAAAAAATTTTCTACTTTTTAACTATTTGTTAAAATTGTCACTGTACTATATTTATTAACAAGCCTAATAATTTTTTTCATAATAAACTACTAAAATATCCTTTTCACGGGGTACTTCAGGTTATGTTTCAGTGTTAGATCAATTATAAACTCTTTATTCCACCCTCTCTAAATTAGTATATATTTGGGAAATGCAAGCAAAATCTTATCTCAATAAAAGCATGTAGGTAAGGTTTTCCCTGACTTTTCCTAATGCTGAATTAATTGTGCCCATCCACAAATTTCACTAACATTTAAAGATAATGCTTTCCTACTATGTACTCTTTCAGTAGGTAAAAGTTACCCTTGACACCATTTACAATGTATAGCATTTTTTGAGAACTCATAGCATGAGAATTAGTTTTACTAAACTACCTGCTTAGATAGTATATTTTAAGCACACCTCAAAATTCTTTATTTTCACTTATGCACTGTTATGTCCCTTTAGGACTTCTAATGGATTCTTACCAAACTGAAGCCAATAGTAGTATAAACTATCTAAAGTGTGAACATTGGAGTCCTATTGGCCTGTGAGCAGAACATAATGCAGTCATGCAAATCATGTTATAAAAATATTTTGTGATATGAGAAAATGAAAACAATTCATGAAGTGCAAAAGTCACATTATCAAATTGTATATGTTCCAATTTTGATTTCAAGCACCATTCCAATTTTTTTTTAGAATTCTAATGTGTTAGAGTAGCTACATAATTTATGGAGCCCAATACAAATAAAAATGTGGGGCCCTGTGTTCAAAATTTATTAAGATTATCAAAATGGTGACTGCAGAACATTAAACCAAGATCTGGGCCCTACTAAACATTGAACCAAGCACCAATCCTGGCCCAACCAAGTATGGCTCAGTGGATTGAGTGCTGGCCTGCCAACTGAAGGGTTACTGGATTGACCCTTCATGCTTGGGTTGCAGGCCCATGTTTTTGGTTGGGGGTGCATGAAAAGCAAAGACATATTGATATTTCTTTCCCTCTCTCCCTGCCTTCCCCTTTCTGTAAAAATAAATAAATAAATACTTAAAAATTAAAAGTAAGTAAATAAATGTGGGGGCCCTGTGTATCTGCACAGTCCGTATACCCAAGAAACCAGGCCTGTGTGTACATACACTACACAGACTAGAATTATGTACACTAAAGTGGCAAAGTGTTAATAGATATTTTGGAGTGGTAAAATTGTTGGTTATTTTAAATTGCTTTTTTGTTCTCATGTGAGGTTTATGCATCTTCAACAATGAAATCATATATTAGAATGATTAGGAAAAATATCAATAAAGGTTATTATTAAAATATGATACCTTTAGTGAAAGGCAGAGTGATGTCCTGGAAATAAAAATAGCTACTGTTTTGGGGTGCCTAAAAAGTGCTAGGCAAAATGCTAAGTACTTTCAATGTCTTTCCCTTCCATTCTGCAACAATGCTTTAAAATCGTGTTATCTTATTTTCTGTAAATTTGTAGTTCAAATAACTTGTCTAGTCACAAAAGAAGGATTCCAGCTTAATATTAAAGGATTCCTCCAAACAATATGAACCAGAATATGAGTAATAATATCTTCCAGCTTTTAAAAAATGTATAAAGTAGATAATATGGGATAAAACAGTTGTCCTGCTTAATGACCAGTGTTGCCATGAGAATCAAAAAAAATAAATTATATATGTTTTAATAACTATGAAGCTCCTGTGCTCCTTCCTTCAGGAAGTCATTTGTTCTGTGCCCATGTTTGTGTAAACAAGATGAGTGTATAAAACAAATATGCTACATTTACACAATGGAATACTACTTGGCCATAAAAAAGAAGAAAATTTTACCATTTTCAACAGAATAGATGGACCTAGAGAACATTATGCTAAGTGAAATAAGCCAGTCAGGGAAAGACAAATACCATATGATTTCACTCATATGTGGAATCTAATAAACAAACTGAATTAACAAATGAAATAGAGACAGACTCACAAATAAAGTGCATGCTGACAGTTCTGGGGTGGCAGTAGCGGGTGGAGCAACAGAGCGCAAAAAAAAAAAAAAAAGAAAGAAAGAAAGGACTCATGGATATGACCATAGTGTGGTGATTGTTGCGGGGAAGGGTTGAATGAAGGTGGAAGAGGGGATAAGGGAGATAAATGGTAATTGGAAAATACAATAAAATAATTTTTAAAAGTGGAGAGGCATGTGCTACCTACATGTATGGCCAGTAGCCATGTGTCTTGGAAGCATAGACCCAAGGAAATATTATGTATCCATGATAAGTAATGTTTGCCAACATTTTATGTATGCTCATCATATTTCCACCTTGTTAAGTCACTCTCATACAATAAATCAACAAATAATGAAGCTGGGATTTCAAGCCAGGAATGCTTCACCAGGTAAGCAAGTACCTCATTGAGTCCTTAACATTATGATTATGTTACTAAAAGCTTTATTAATAAAAGGATGTTAAAACATAAAAAAACATAAATGAATACGCATGAATTTAAAATCTTTATGGAAAATGCCTTCTGTAAATATGCAATCTCATTTTTGTGTTTGAGGCTTGACAGAATAGTAAGAAGTAATATTTTCAAGTGCAGTTGATGGCTACTAAATCTTCCTTTCAAATGCAGTTGCCTCAGACAGATTTGGTCATCCAAATATTAAGTGCAGAAACTTTCTCTAATTGAAACATCAGTCATCTTCAAACATGGATAACTAAACACTAATGAAGAGCTTTTTCAACTGAACTTTGAACATTTGTTTATGTCCTACATTGGCTGGTTGGTAATGATACACAGTTATTAGCGTGCAACCAAAACCTCCTTGGACCACAAGTTTCCAAAACCTCTCTACTTACTCCTTACTTTCCCTCCCTCTCCTACACTCTCCTTCACTTTTCTCTCTCTCTCTATCTTCCTCCCTTCTCCTCTTTCTCTTTTTCTCTCCTTTCCTTCCTTCTATCTTCCCCCACCTCCTCACTCTTCTCTTCTCCTTTCCATCCACTTCTTCTTGTATCCATCTTTTGTTCTCCCTCTCTTGTTCTCCATCCCTCTCTAACCTCTCTCTTATTTTCTCTCTTGCTCCTCTTTCTCTCTCTCCCTTCTCCTCCTATTCTTTTCTCCCCATTTGGTTTCTCTGTTTCCCCTCCCTCTCCACCTCTCCTTTCCTCCACTCTTTTCCTTTCTTATAAACCTCCATGACAGGACTGCAAACCTCTGCACCAGTGACCCAGATATCTCTCTCTCCTACTCATCACACTTTTCTCCTAATTTTATTTGGCATATACTTTTTTCCTTCTTGCCCAAGTTAATTACATGAAGTGTGTTTTTTCCTTCTCCTTCTCAAAGTAAATATATTCACCTGCTCTTCTCTTTTTGTTTCTCAATTTCTCTACCATTTTGCTGTCTCCTCTTCCTGCTCATTTATTACCTAACAAAGATAAGTTTGCTGATATTCTGGCCAAGATGGAGCTGTAGCTAGACACATTGTGCCTCCTTGAACAACCAAAAGAAAAACAACAAGTTTAAAAGCAGAACTGCCTGAAAATCAAACTGTATGGAAGTCCAACAACCAGGGCGTTAAAGAGGAAACATTCATCCAGAACAGTGGGAGGGGTGAAGATGAGCAGCTGGACTCACAGCAAGGTGGTGCCTGGAGGACTGGGGCAGGCAAGATGATGGGTGGTGGACCAGGCAAGGTGGTGGTTGGGAGAGCAGGCTGTCCCACATTTGCATGTGGATAAGCCAGGAAGAAAACCTTGGGAGAGAGACAAACTGAGCAACCCAGGTTTCAGGTTGCTCAGTGGAGAAATATAGTCTCAAAACCTCTGATTGAAAAAAACTGTGGGGGTTGAGTTGGCAGGAGAAACTCCCAGCCTCACAGAAGAGTTCATCAAAGAGACCCACGGGGTCCTGGAAAATACACAAAAACACACACCAGGAAATCAGCACAAGGAAGGCCTAATTTGCTTATGGAAAGTGAAGGAAGTGACTGAAAGACCTCTGAGAGATGAGCAAATGGAATTGTTCCCTCTTGGACACCTCCCCCACATACAGCACGATGATAGCAGCCACATGGTTTGCCCTCCATGGGGAATACCTAAGGTTCCACCACTTGCTATGTAATAGGTATGCCAATACAAAAAAAAAATGACCCAAATGAAAGAACAGATCAAAGATCCAGAAAAAAAATAAAACTAAGTGATAAAGACATAGCCAACCTATCAGATCCAGACTTCAAAACACTGGTAATCAGGATACTCACAGACATGGTTGAGTACCATTACAAAACAAAGGAAAAAGTGAAGTCTATGAAAAGTGAAATGAAGGAAAGTGTACAGGGAGGAAACCAGGGCTTGAATCAATAGTTTGGACTAGAAGGGAGAAATAAATATTCAACCAGAAGAAAATGAAGAAACAAAAGTTCAAAAAATGAGGAGAGGCTTAGGAACCTCCAGGACAACTTTGAATGTTCCAACAACTAAATCATAAGGGTGCCAAAAAGAAAAGAGGAAGAGCAAGAAATTGAAAACTTATTTGAAAAAATAATGAAGGAGAACTTCCCCAATGTGGAAAAAGAAATAGACTTCCAGGAAGTCCAGAAAGATAAGATACTCCCAAAGAAGTTGGATCCATGGGGAAACACAGGAAGACACATCATAATTACATTACCCAACACTAAAAATAAGGAGAGAATCTTAAAAGCAGCAAAAGAAAAGGAGACAGTTACCTACAATGGAGTTCCCAGAAGACTATCAGCTGATTTCTCAAAAGAAAACTTACAGGCAAGAAAGGACTCAAAAGAAGTATTCAAAGTCATGAAAGGAAAGGACCGACATCCAAGATTACTCTATCCAGCAAAGCTAACATTTAGATTGGAAGGTCAGAGAAATAAGGTCAAGTTGAAGAAGTTCATCACCACCAAGCCCTTATTACATGAAATGTTAAAGGGACTTCTCTAAGAAAAAGAAGATGATCAAAAATACAAAAAGTTAAATGACAACAAACTCACAACTATCAACAACTGAACCTAAAAACAGAAACAAAATCAAACTAAGCAAACAATTAGAACAGGAAGGGAATCACAGAAATGGAGATCATGTGAAGGGTTATCAGTGGGGTGGGGAGAATGAGGCAAAAGTTATAACAAAAAAGTAGCATAAATGGTAGGTACAAAATGGATAGGGAGAGGTTTAGAAAAATGTAGGAAAAGTAGTAGCCAAACAACTTATATGTGTGACCCATGCACAGGAACTGAAGGGGGTGGGAATGTGGGTAGTAGGAGTGGTGCAGGGTAGAGTGGAATAAAGAGGGGGAAATGGCACAATTGTAGTAGCATAAGCAATAAAATATATTTAAAAAATGCATGAAAAAGTTTGTAACAAGTGGCTATATTTAGCAGATTAAATATTTTTATGAAAAAAGAGAGGGCACAAATAAACACAATCAGAAATGAAAGAGGAGTGATTACAAGTATTACCACAGAAATACAGAGAATGGTAACAAATTGCTACAAACAACTATATGTTAAGAAATTTGGACACCCGGTGGGATGGACAAATTTCTAAAAAAATAGAATCACCCAAAACTGAATGAAGAAGAAGCAGAAAGCATGAACAGACTGATAACAGCTAGAGAAATTGAAGCAGTAATAAAAAAAATATAACCCAAAAAACCTCCCAGCACAAGAAAGCCCTGGACCACATGGCTTCACAGGTGAATTTTAAAACATATTGAAGGAAGAGCTAACCCCTGTCCTCCTCAGATTATTCCAAAACATCCAAGAAGATAGAAAACTCCCAAATTGCTTTTCTGAAACCAGCATCATCCTAATACCAAAACCAGATAAAGACACAACAAAGAAAGAAAACTACAGGTCAATATCATTGATGAACACAGACACTAAAATGCTCAACAAAATATTGGCAAAATGCAACCAGCAATTCATTAAAAAGATCATACACTATGACCAAGTTGGATGCATCCCAGGGATGCAAGGATGGAACAATATTCACAAATCAATAAAATAATACATCAAATAAAATAAGGGAAAGATAAAAATCGCATGATCATATCAATAGATGTGGAAAAAGCATTTGATGAGGTATAGCACACAATTATGATAAAAACACTCAACCTGGGAGTAGAGAGAGCATACCTCAACATAATGAAGGCCATATAGGAGAAACCTACAGGCAATATTATACACAATGGAAAATAACTAAAAGCTTTTCCACTAAGATCAGGAAAAAGACAAGGATGTCCGCTTCCATCACTTCATTTCAACATAGCATTGGAAGTCCTAGCCACAGTGATCAGACAAGAATGAGAAATAAAAGGCATCCAAGTTGGAAAGGAGGAAGTAAAAGTATCCTATTTGCAAATGATATGATGATGTACATAGAAAACCCTGTAGACTGCACAAAAAAGCTGCTCTGCCTCATAAGTAAAATTGGAAAAACAGCAGGATACAAAGACAATATTCAGAAATTGAAGGCATTTTTGTACACCAACAAAATATAAGCATCAGAAATTGGGGAAAACACATTTGCTATAGAAACAAGAAAAATAAAGTACCTAGGATAAATCCTAACCAAGGAGGTAAAACACATGGACTCAGAAACCTAAAAAAAAAAAAAAAAAAAGGAAGCATGTACGACGGTCGTGGATTGGAAGAATTAACATCATAAAAATGTCCATACTACCCAAAGCAATTTACAGATTCTATGAAAGGCCTACTAAAATGCCAATGATATATTGCGCAGATATAGAAGGAATATTTCAAAAATTTGTATGGAACTATAAAAGACCCTGAATATCTTCAACAATTCTGAGAAAAAAAAAACAACAAAGTAGGAGAGATCACAAAACCTGTTACCTACCATATTACAAGGCTACTGTAATTATAACAGTCTGGTACTGTCAAAAGAACAGACACATAGAACAATGGAACAGATTAGAGAGCCCAGAAATAAGCCTAAATCTCTATGGTTAATGAATAATTAATGAAAGGTACAGGAGCATAAAGTGGAGAAAAATAGCCTCTTCAACAAATGGTGTTCAGGAAGCCAGACAACTTCATGCAAAAATAAATAAATAAATAAATAAATAAAAAGGAACTCAATCACCAACATTGCCATACACAGAAATAAATTCAAGCTGAATAAAAGACTTAAATATGACACCATCAGACTCCTGGATAAGAACATAGGCCGGAAAATCTCAGCTATTTCATGCAGCAATATTTTCTCCAATATGCCCCCTAGAGCAAGGCTCAGAAAGAATAAATAAATCAGATCTGATGAAAATAAAAAGTTTCTGAATGGCTAATGGAAATAGGATTAGATGAAAAGAGAACCAAGTGCTTAGGAAAATATATTTGCCAATGACAGCTTGGACATTGGTTTGATCTCCAAAATATATACATAACTTTCATGATGCCCCCCAACCCAGAAAGACAAACAACCCAATTAAAATATGGGCAAAAGACATGAACAGATACTTCTCCAAGGAGGAACTACAGAGGGTGCAGAGACATATGAAAAGATGCTCAGTATCACTGGCCATCAGAGAGAGGAAAATTAAAACCACAATGAGTTATATCTTCACACTGGTCAGAATGACCATGGTAAACAAAGCAACAAACAGCAAGTGTTGGAGAGGTTGTGGAGAAAAGGGCACCCTAGTGCACTGTTGGTGGGAATGCAGACTGGTACAACTGAAATGAAAAACTGTATGGAATTTTCTCAGAAAACCAAAAATGGAGCTGCCTTTTGACCCAGCAATTCCAGTGCTGGGATTAAGCACTAAGAACACTGGAACACCAAACCAAGGGAACCTATGCACCCCAATGTTCATAGCAACACAAATTATAATAGCCAAGTGCTGAGAGCAACCTAAGTGCCCATCAGTAAATGAGTGGATCAAAAAACTTTGCTACAGTTACACAGTGGAATACTACACAGCAGAAAGAAAGAAGGAGCTCATACCCTTCATGACAGAATGGATTACAACGAAGAGTAGTATGCTAAAGTGAAATAAGCCAGCCAGTGAAAGACAAATACAATATGATTTCACCTATAATGGAACCCAATCAACCAAACAAAGAAGCAAGCAAAATATAACCAGATACTTAAAATTAAGAACAAACTGATAGTAAACAGAGGTGAGGGAGGAGGGTGATAATAGGGTAAAGTAGGGGAAGGACCATTAAGGAACATGCATAGAGGACACATGGACAGAACCAAGGAGGGACAGGATTGAGGGAGGGAAGTGGGGATGGCTCAGGTTGGGTGAGTGGTAAGGAGAAAATGGAGACAACAGTATTTGAAAAACTGTAAAAAAGTTAAAAAATAAAGTAAAATAATATAAAATGACATATTCCACATCTATAGAACAAACACTTCAAAAATTTATACGGAACCATAAGATACCCCAAATAAGCTGTAACAATTTTGAGTGAGGAAGACAAAATAGGATTGATCAGAATATCTGATATCAAACTATATTACAAGGTCACTGTAATTAAAGAAAAATTATGGTACATTTACACAATGTAGTACTACACAGCAGAAAGAAAGAAGGAGCTCCTACCCTTTGTGATAGCATGAATGGTACTGGAGGGCATTATGCTAAGAGAAATAAACCAGACAGTGACAGAAAAATACTATATGATTTCACCTTTAACTGGAACCTAATCAACAAAATGAACAAGCAAGCAAAATATAACCAAAGACACTGAAATTGAGGACAGGCTGACAGTGATCAGAGTAGAGGGGATGAGGAGGGAAAAGGGAGAATGGTTTACAGGAACAATTGCAAAAGACACATGGATATGTGTCCTTTATAACAAGGTGGGTGGGAACAAGGGAAGGAGGTGTGGAGGGCTGGGGGTGGGTAGGGGTGGGGGAAAAGGAGGAAAACTATACTTGAAGAACAATAAAAAATAAAAAATAAATCAAAAGTACATGAAAAGCAAAAAATAAAAAAAGAGAGTATGTTACTGTCATAAGAACCCCCACATGAACCAATGGATTAGAATAGAGACCCAGATATAAACCCAAGTCTCTAAGGTCAATTAATTTTCAAAAAAAGTTGGCAGAAGCATAAAATAGAATAAAAATAACTTCTTCCAGAAATTTTATCAGGAGATCCGGAAAGCTATCTGAAAAAAAATTGAAACTCAACTACAAACGTACATCATACAAAGATAAATTTGAGGTGAATAAAACACTTAAATATAAGTGGTGACACCATAAAAGTCTTAGAGGAGAACATAAGCAGCAAAATTTCAAATATTCCATGCAACAATATTTTCACCTATATGTCACCTAGAGCAAGGGGCATAAAGGAAGTTACAAGCAAATGTTACTTAATAAAAATATAAAGCTTCTGCATGGCTAACAAAAAAAAAAAGCAATAGAATGAAAAGGGGACCAAATGTATAAGAAAATATATTTATTTGCCAGTGACACCTCAAACAAAAGTTGGATCTCCAAAATGTATTAAGAACTCACATGAAACCACTCCTCTAAGACAAAGAACCCTAAAATGGGCAAAGGTCCTGAACAGGCACCTCTCCAAAGAGCACCTACAAATGGCCCAGAGACAAGAAAGGATTCTCAGCATTGCTAGCCCTTAGAGCGATTCACATTAGAACCACAATGAGATACCACTACCCACTAGTCTGAGTAGCCATCACAAATAAATCAACAATCAAGTGCAGGAGAGGTTGTGGGGAAAAGGGAATCCTAGTACACTCTTGGTGTGAATGCAGACTGGGGCAGCCACTGTGGAATACAGCACGGGGTTTCCTTAATAAACTGAAAATGGAACTATCTTTTGACCTGGAAATTCCACCACTGGGATTATACCCTAAGAATCCTGAATCACCAATTCAAAAGAACCTATGCACCCCAATGTTAATAGCAGTACAATTTACAATAACCAGGTGATAGAAGCAACCTATGCACTCATCAGTAGATAAGTGGATCAAAAAATGTGGTACATTTACACAACTGAATAGTACACAGCAGAAAGTAAGAAGGAGCTCATACCCTTCAAAACATCATGGATGAAACAGGGCAGCATTATGTTAAGTAAAATAAGCAGGTTGTGAAAGAAAAATACCATGTGATCCCCCATAAGTGGAACCTAATCAACAAAAGAAACAAGCAAGCAAAATATAACCAGAGACATTGAAATAGAGAGCAAACTGACTGTAACTAGAGTGGAGTGGGAAGAGGAAACAGGGCAAAGAAGGGGAAACATCACCAAGGAACATTTATAAAGTACCTATGGACCAAACCAAATAGACATTGGATAGAGGAGGGGAGGTAAGGGTGTGTCAGAGTAGGGAGTGCAATGGGGAAAATGGAGACAACTGTGTTTGAACAACAATTAAAAAGAAAAAGATGGAAAAAGGAAGATGGTGGCAAGGTAGGAGGGAGAGGATTCCACTCCCTCTACACACAGGAGAAAAACCTAGCCGATCTGTGGAGGAACAGAGTAAACAGCCAACAGTACCCCAGCATATATGAAAATAGGAGACCAAAAATTGTAGTGGACCTTGAAACACCAGATGGTTAGGAGAGTGCTTCAGGATCATAAGGTCCAAGGGGCCAGCATGGGGACCACAGCAGTTGCAGCCCTAGGCCCAGCACCCACCAGGTCTGCCAAAGAGTTCGTGGGAGAGAGCTAGGTCAACAGCTCCAACCCTGGTCAAACAAGGTTTGAGCAGCATCAGGAGAGACCTGGTTGCTTGAAGTCACAGAGAAAGAAATGAGGACTAAGTGGCAAACACACAGGGGCTATGAGAACCCACCGAGTCTGTGGACATGGGCTGGGGAGAGTTGAGACTCAGATTGTGAAGAGCCCTGACCCAGATAGTCCCGTCTGGTTGGAGAAGTGGGCTGTGTGAGAGGCCAGGCTGCTCTTCGGAGAGGCAGGCTTGAGTAGGATGAATTTCTCAAGAAGAAAAAGTGAAAAGAGAGATACTGGGGAATTCTCCTGCAGCAGCCACTTCAGACTCCTCCCCACTCAGCCGGGCAGTGCTCCTGACATGGCATGGAAGGCCTTGCACATCCCCATAGCAATGGGAAGGGTGCTCACCTGAACCTGTGGGACCAGAGTTGGCCTGGCTGAGTGCCCAGGCCTGCGACACGGGGAGAGTGTGCTCAGAGGAAGGCCTGGATCCCACACCCAAAGCCCTGTTGACAGCCATCCAGGCTAAACCTGGGGAGAGTGGGCAACTGAGACTGACTGAGTGCAGATCAGGAATGGAGAAAAGGGAAACAAGTGGCCCCTCAGCCTGCTGCAGCCAGTAATACTAGCAAAACCGGTTTGGCCAGTTTGAAACCAGCAAGAGGCTCTTTTTGTGTTTGTTTGTTTTGTTGTTGTTGTTGTTGTTAAAGGAATTCTTTATTTTTCATTTTTATTATTTTTTATCTTTCAACTCCTTTTTCCTCTCCTTCCTTTTTTCTTCCTTTATTCCTTCTTCCTTTCTTTTGTTTTTATCTCTTCTTCATTCTTTCTTCTTCTTCTATTTTTAATTCCCACAAGTGACACAAAAAAATCTGGAACTGTGAAAAGACAAGAGTTGGACCCAAAGAAGGGGCATTCCAACAGCTCAGACAGTGAGACAAATTTTACTAAGCTATTACAGAGAACCTGCAAGTTATTGCATATTTGTTTTATTATTTTTCATTATTCTTACATATTTTATTTTAATTGTATTTTTGTATTCCTCTTCTTTCCGTTTAGTCTTCATTGCTTGGTGAGTTAAATTGTATTGTTTGACAAATTTCCCCTGCTCTCTCTTTCACAGTGTATTGCTAATTTACTCTCCTTCACTTCACTTGTGTTCCATTAGCACACTACTCAAGGTCCTATACTACCTATTCTTGTTATCCAGATCACATAGTTTCTACCATATGATTGTTGCTCTATTATTATTGCAAATAATAGCTGTTCCATACAATTATAAATACTATAAAACACCCTTCCCAGATCTTAGCCCACTTCACGGTCTCCTGAACTCTATTACTGTAGTGGTTAACTATACTCTCTCACATACTACACCTATTTACTAACATTTACTATTACATTACCTCAGAATCTTACCTTCCACAATGTCACTGCTTTCTAGATCCAACTCACAATCCTTCCCTCCCCAACAAGAGACTTATCTTCTTTGTATCCTTTCTAAAAAGTATCTAATTGAGTGGAATATCACAGTTAACACTATATATAGCCAAAGGATCTCCTATCTCTTCTCTACCAGCTGCTACTGTAAGTATCATAAAATACACTATCACTGTCTTAAAACATTTTGCCTTCCCCCTCCAAATGATAACAAAAAAGTAGGTGGAAGCCGTGAACACTAGGATACTTGCTGGAAGAGGAAACCCACCAACAAAGGAGCCATCAACAAATAACAACAGAAGAAAATGAAGGAGGGAATGGAAACCACACTAACCACAATCCAAGACATATAAGGAAACACAACTAAATAGTGGAGAAATTACCCAGAACAAACAAGTGAACAAGAGCAAGAGAGAATCCTCAAAACCTTGTACACATAGAAGAACCAGCTTCAACATAACCTGCTCTCACCAACACAACAAAATACAAGAGGTGGTGTACAGAGTGACCCCCAGTTAACCAGATGGTCGGAAGGACCCATCAAAGAAAGACTCAACAACAATGAAAACCCAAGACAAAGACAGAGTCAACTTAAAAAACAGCCCTATACCAGTGAGCTTGGGAGATCAAGGAGACAGTACAGCTGAAATTCACAGGTATACTACTATAGAATTTCACACCATAAACCCAGAGAGCTCAGAAAAGATAAATGTAAGAAGCTGGGGCTAATAAGAACAGTCTAAAAACAATAGAAAGGCAAATAAAAAATTTCCAAATGAAAAGAAAAGAGAAAGCCTCAGAAAAAAATACTAAAGGAAATTGAAGCAACTCAACTATCAGATATTGAGTTCAAAGCAATGGTTATCAGGAAGCTCAATGAGCTCACAGTGAATTACCAGAAATTACAGGGAAACTACAATGAACTCGCTGAGAACTATATCAACATCAACAAGAAAATAGAAATTACCAACAAGGGCCAAGAGGAAATGAAGAATACAATTTCTGAACTGAAGAATGCAGTAGAAGGAATCAAAAGCAGGGTACATGAAGCAGAAGATTGGATAAGTGAACTGGAGGACAAAGTAGAAAAAGAAACCAGAAGGAGCAAGAAAAGGAAAAGAGGCTCGGAAAGAATAAAGAGGGATTAAGTGAAATGCAGGATAATATGAAACCTAATAATATCCTTACAATAGGGATAGCAGAAGCAGAAGAAGAAGAAGGGATAGAAAACTTATTTGAAAAATGTAATCATGGAAAACTTTCCAAATTTGAAATAGAAAAAGTCACACAAGTCCAAGAAACACAGAGAGGCCCAATCTAGAAGAACTCAAAGAAGCCCACTTCAAGACACATCACAATTAAAATGGCAAAATACCAAGACAAAGAAAGAATCCTAAAGGCAGCTAGGGAGAAACAGGAAGTAACATAAAACAGAGCCCCGATAAGGTTAGCAGCTGACTTCTCAATGGGAATGCTCCAAGCCAGAAGAGAATGGCAAGGAATATTACAAATAATGAGAACCAGAGGACTACAACCAAGGATACTTTACCCAGCAAGGCTGTCAATCAAGATAGAAGGCCAAATAAGCAGCTTCCCAGACAAAAGAAGTCTAAAAGAATACACCTCCACCAAATCAGCTCTCCAAGAGATGCTAAAGGGACTGCTTTAAGGAAAGGAAGGAAGAGAGAGAGAGAGAGGAACACAGGTACAACAATGACAATGAATAAGTACTTATCAATAATAACCTTAAATGTAAATAGATTAAGTGCTTCAATTAAACACATAGAATAGTTGAGTGTATAAGAAAGCATGATCCACACATATGCTGCCTACGAGAGACCCACCTCAGGACAAAATACCTACATAGACTGAAAGTGAAAGAATGGAAACAAATTTTCCAAGCAAATGGATAGGGAAAAAAAGCCAGGGTAGCAATATTCATATCAGACTGAATATATTTCAAAAAAAGGGCCACAAAGAGAGACCTAGAGGGTCACTTCAAAATGCTCAAGGGAAGAATCCACCAAGAAGACATAAAGTTTGTAAACATGTATGCATCCAACATAGGAGCACCTAAATATGCAAAGAAAACCTTAGAGGACTTCAGGAAAGATATTGACAGCAACACAATTATAGTTGGGAATTTTAACACCCCACTGTCAAAAATGGATAGATCTTCCAAACAAAATATCAACAAAGATATTGTGGCATTGAACAACAACTCTAGATGAAATGGACTTAACTGATATATATAGAGAGAGCCCTTCATCCCATAAAATCTAAATACACATTCTTTTCAAGTGGACATGGGACATTTTCAAAGATAGACCACATGACAGAACACAAACAAACCTCAACAAATTCTAGAAAACTGAAATCATAAGCATTTTCTCCAACCACAAGTGACTGAAACCAGAAACCAACCTCAAGGAAAAATACCCAAAACATTCAAAACCCTGGAGATTGAATAGCATGAAATTAAACAATGAATGAGTCAAGAATGAAATTAAGGAAGAAATAAAAAAGTTTCTGGAAACAAATGGAAATGAACTCACAACAACCCAAAATTTATGGGACAGAGCAAAGGCAGTCCTTAGAGGGAAGTTCATAGTGAAACAGGCCTTCGTAAAAAAAAAGGCAGAAACACTTCAAAAAAACAACCTAACACTAGGCCCACCAGAAATCCAGGAGCAACAATAAAGACAGTCTAGAGCAAGTAGAAGGAAGGAAATAACCAAGATCACAGCAGAACTGAATGACAGAGACTAAAAGCAAAATTCTAAAGATCAGTGAATCCAGGAGCTGGTTCATTGAAAAGATAAAGAAAATCAACAAACCTTTAAGGTGGTTCATTTAGAAAAAAAGAGAGAAGACCCAAATAAACACAATTGGAAATGAAACAGGAGACATAACAACTGATACCACACAAATAAAAAGATCTGTAAGAAATTACTATGAAGAACTGTATGCCAAGAAATTTGAAAGCCTAGGTGAAATCGGCAAATTTCCAGAAAACTATAATCTTCCAAATCTCAATTAAGAGGAAGCAGAAAGCCTGAACACACCAATAATTGCAGAGGAAATTGAGGCAGTAATCAAAAAACTCCCAAAACACAAAAGCCCTGGACTGAATGGTTTCACGGGAGAATTCTACAAATCAGTTAAAGAAGAGCTAACCCTTATCTTTTAGAGACTATTCCAAAAAATGTAAAATGATGGAAGACTCCCAAACTCTTTTTATGAAGCCTGCATCATCCTATTCTCAAAACCAAATAAAGACACAACAGACAAAGAAAACTTCAGGCCAATATGGCTGATGAATATAGATGCTAAAATCCTCAACAAAATATTGACAAGCTACATGCAACAACACATAAAAAAGTGTACACCATGACCAGGTGGGATTCATCCCAGGGACTGAAGAATGGTACAATATTAGCAAATGAATAAATGTAATATATCACATAAACAAAAGCAAAGAGAAAAATCACATGATCATATCGATAGATGCAGAAAAAGCATTCGATAAGGTACACCACCAATTTATGATAAAAACACTGAGCAAAGTGGGAATAGAATGAGCATTCCCCACCATAATAAAGGCCAAATATGAGAGACCTACAGCCAACATCATACTCAATGGGTAAAAACTAAAATATTTTCCACTAAAATCAGGAACAAGAAAAGGTTGTCCATTTTCACCACTTCTATTCAACATAGTACTGGAAGTTTTAGCCACAGCAATCAGACAAGAAAAGGAAATTAAAGGCATCCAAATTGGAGAGGTGTAAACAAACAAAATTGTCAGAGTTTTCAGATGACATGATAATGTAAATAGAAAATCCTATAGACTCAACCAAAACTCTGCTCAACCTAATAAATGAATTTGGCCAAACAGCGGGATACAAAGTTAATACCCAACAATCAAAGGCACTTCTGTATACCAACAATGAAAGAGCAGTAGCAGAAATCAAGAAAAAATCCATTTGATATAGCAACAAGAAAAATAAAATACCTAGAGGTAAACCTAACCAAGGAGGTAAAAGACCTGTATGCAGAAAACTACACAACACTGAAGAAAGAAATCAAGGAAGATATGAATAAAGGGAAGCATGTACTGTGCTCATGGATTGGAAGAATTAACATCATTAAATGCCCATACTACCCAAACCAATTTACAGATTCAATGCAATACCTATTAAAGTACCAATGGCATATTTTACAGACATAAAACAAACACTTCAAAAATTTATATGAATCCATAAATGACCCTGAATAGCTGCTGCAATTTTGAGAAAGATCAAAGTAGAATGGGTCACAATACTGATACCAAACTGTATTACAAGGCACTGATGTCAAAACAGCCTGGTACTGGCATAAAAACAGACACAGAGACAGATGGACCAGAACAGAGAGCCCAGAAATAAACCCAAGTCTCTATGGTCAATTCATATTTGACAAAAGGGACAGCAACATAAACTGGAGTAAAAATAGCCTCTTCAACAAATGCTGTTGGGAGAACTGGACAGCTACATGCAAAAACATGAAACTCGAGCACCAATTTACACCATACACAAAAATAAATTGAAGGTGGATAAAAGATTTAAATATAAGCCTGACACCATTAAAGTCCTAGCAGAGAACATAGGGAGGGAAATCTTAGACATTTCACGCAGCAATATTTTCACTGACATATCCTGTATAGCAAGGGACATAAAGGGAAGAATAAACAAATGGGATCTCATCAAAATAGAAAGCTTCTGCACAGCTAAAAAAAAAAAAACAAAAAAAAACCAGCATTAAAATGAAAGGAGAACCAATCATATGGGAAAACATATTTGCCAATGATACCTCAGACAAGGGTTTAATCTCCAAAATATATAAAGAAGTCACATGACTCCACTCTAAGAAGACAAGCAACCCAATTAAAAAATGGGCAAATGACTTGAACAGACACTTCTCCATGGAGGACATACAGAGGATCCAGAGACACATGAAAAGATGTTCAGTATGGCTAGCTATCAGAGAGATGCAAATTAAAACCACAGTGAGATACCTCTTCACACCAGCCAGAATGACCATGGTAAACAAAGCAACAAACAGCAAGTGTTGGAGAGGTTATTGGGAAAAGATATCCCTAGTGCACTGTTGGTGGGATTTCAGACTGGTACAATCAGTGTGGAAACTAGTATTAAATTTCTTCACAAAACTAAAAATGGAACTGCCTTTTGACCTTGCAATTCCACTGCTAGGATTATATCCCAAGAACCCTTAAACACCAATCCAAAAGATCTTATGCACCCCAAAATTCATAGCAGCACAATTTGCAATAGCCAAGTGCTAGAAGCAACCTAGGTGCCCATTAGTAAATGAATGGATCAAAAAAACTATGGTACATTTACACAATGCAATCCTATGCAGCAGAAAGAAAGAAGGAGCTTCTATCCTTTGCAACAGAATGGATGGGACTGGAGAGCATTATGCTAAGTGAAATAAGCCAGGTGATGAAAGTCAAATACCATATGATCTCACCTTTAACAGGATCCTAATCAGGAAAATAAACAAACAAGCAAAATATAACCAAAGACACTGAAATTGAGAAGAGGCTGACAGTCACCAGTGGGGAGAGGCAAAGTAATTTCAGGGTAAAAGAGGAAGGGTTTACAGGAACCTGTATGTAGGACACGTAGACAAAAACATGGGAGTGTCGAAATGGAAGGGAGGTGTGGAGTGGTGACTGGGTGGGTTAGGATGGGAGTAAAAGGCAGAAAACTATACTTTCTGCCTTTAAGGACAATTAAAATTAAAAAATAAAAAAATTAAAGAAAGTTGAATAACAATCTTACCAACAATACTAAAGGAACAATGAAAAAACAGGAGTATATTAAATAGCTTACAATTATATTTGATTCAACTTCATGTTTAAAATTTCTTCAAAGCACTTCATACCTATGCAACTTCTTTTATTCATGTATTATTAAAGCCATCCTTAGGCTTACGTAAATTTCAGAATTTATAAATTGTTGGATTTCTGTCATAAATTGACAGTCTCCTATCACTTAAGAGTACTGTTTCAGAAAACAGATTTTTGTGAATTCCTCAAGTACCCAGACTACTCTGTTAGTGTTCTCTGTTAGTGTTCATAAGGTTCTCGACACTTGCAGATTTCTGGTGACAGCATTGCCAGGGAACATGGGGTTAGCATTCATAGTTAAACATGAGTATTCAGGGTTTAGATTAAGGTGTGAGCTACCTAAAGGAAAGGAAGGTTTTGGCTTTGACCTCCATGTTATGGATTTCAGGCTGTATATACCATGACATTTTTAGTTCTTTTAGAATTATACCCAGAAATATGAACAATGACTATGCAGCCATTTCCACAGAACTTCTTTCAGTGGAAAAACAGTTTGAAATCCTAACTAGTTCTTATAGGTTCTTTACACCCTCAAACTGGCCACAGAGTCACAGAATATCACCCTTATTTTCCAACAGCCTCTTCTGCATTACTGCTCATTTCAGAATAACCACTCCTCAGTCATGAAGCTCCCTCTTCCAGGTAACTAGTCCCAGAATTTGTTTTATCTTTTCACATGATTTTTTATTAACTTTCCTTTATTAAATGTAACCTTAGCTTTTCTTCAAATGGTATTTTAGAAACCATTATTAAATTTCAGGGCAAAAGGGGAAGGATTTACAGGAACAAGTATAAAGGATACTTGGACAAAAACAAGCAAGGTGTGGAAATAGGAGGGAGGTGAGGAGGGCTGCGGGGTGGGCTGGGATGGGAGTAAAAGGCAGAAAACTGTACTTGAACAACAATTAAAATGAAAAAAATAAAAATAAAAATAATAAGCATTATTTTTATCATTTCTTTATGCATTTTCACTTTCACCCTTTTTTAGCCCATCTCTTTTAAAATTTAATTTCATATTATGTCTTCTTATGAGTTCTGCACCCTTATTCTTGATATTTATATTATAAAACTAATTAAGAGTCAGATTCTAAATGATGAAAATGCTAATGTTTTAGTTAAATGTATTTTTAAACCAAAACTTTTCATTTAACATTGATTCTGATTTTTATGTTTCCAATACAGGATATTAATTTCCAGCAAACATGAACCTAGAATACTGATTTCATGGAGAAAACGATTGTAATTTTTTGTTTACATGTACAAATATCCCATAAAGCCATGCACTTTCAGGGGCAATTACTCAATCACACCAAGCCTCAGATTTCATATCTACTTAGTGGAGTTTATACTGTTTACTTCATATATGTTCAGCACATCGTTCGGAGTTCACAAAGGTAGTACTGCATCCTGGAACCCCCTTGGTCCCAGGAAGAAAAAGACTGCATAAACCATTGTGAGGTTGAAATTAGATGAAATGAAAAGGAACAAGTATGTCATCTGGTTCACAGCTAAAGTTCAAAACTGGTAGCTCCCTTCTCCTCTTCACATTCAGTCTCCTGGTCCTATAAAGAATGAATTATTAAAAATATAGAAATATATAAAACTGGAAATATATTTTCCTAAATCTTTTTGAGGAAGCTAATATATTCTAGAGTGGTGTAAAATTAAACATTTCATCCTCCTAATGGGTATTTATTAGAATGAGTTCACTTTAGTTGCCATCTTTCCCGACTTATGTTATAAAAGTGTCAGTCTCTTCATATAATTCTATCACTGCCTGATAATATTTCAATGCATATACTAAGGCAAGAATTCATACCCTCCACAGAAGAATGCAGTATTTAAGAGAAAGTCATCAATGTTATACTGTGAAATGGTTGCCCTATGTTCTTATCTGGGCTCCATTATTGACCAGCTCAGTGACTTTGGGCAAGTCATCTGCACTCTGTGCCTCAGTAACCTGATGGGACAATGGTGATACTTATAATTTTCCTTATGTTATAGTCGTCACTCAGACCAAATTATATAGTGCTTAATAATAGCACTCTATGGTAGAAATCATGGTAAACATGAGAGCCATAATTACAGAATTTCCAAATACTATGATATTTTATGTGACAGTACATCATTCCTGAGTCTGATTTCTGGTAGCTGATAGAATATCATCAACTTTAAGCTCTTCACCTTGAATCAGGAAGTCTTCAACAAGAAATTGTATCTTATTCTATCATTCCTACATGAAATAAATATCCCTTACACATTTCTAGAGCATCAATATTAATACTCAGTGCTCACTTGACCATATTCACCCAGATTACAAAACTCCCACAATCAGCTATCTTGACTCTCTCCAATTTGTTTTATAGCCTGGACAGCTTTTCACTATTTCAGGAAATATACAAGCATATAATCAACAGGGTGGCAGTAAATTGAAATTCAATGATACAGCTGTAATTTCATTCCTTCCCATTCTCAAGGCTGCATAAGGTCATTTTGATTATTTCATTGCATGGAAAAGATAGTGAAATTATGGATTAATTGTCAGTGGTGATAGAAAGAAATGCATGTAACCATCAGTAAAAAAAAAAAATTCCAAAATTATGTCCTGGTCTAGGTTAATTACGTGGCCTAATCCTGTGAAACACAATTATAGAAAAATACAGAGGGGACTAGCACTAGAACTGCACTCTAAAATGCCACTAAGAGATATTATAAAAGTCTAGTTACAACTCAAGTCAAGCAAACATCATATTTTCTAAGGAGCTTTCGTAATAAATCCCCTTCCAAGATAATTTCACCATTAATGCCTAACACAGCATGCAGCATTTAGAATGCAACATGGTGTAGTTAATGGAAAGAGCACAAAACTGGAAAGACAAACAGAAGCAAGATTTATACTCCTGGATCTTTTCTAGGAGAACTGTGTGACCTAGGGCATGGAGGCACTTGATAACTATTTGCCTTCTAATAAATGTGTAGTATAAAATACCAGAAATAGATGTCCCTGTAAATCATAAAGAAAAGAAAAGCACAGTGATTCTCAGTGCCCTCAACTATGAAAATACAAACATGCATATAAAGAAAAAGACAATAATCTTTCAGGCAGAGAGAACAACATGTGCAGTTTTATTGAGAACTGAAATAAGACAGCATGTTCTCACTAGTTAGTACCTGAGTGAATGGTGGGTCAGGGATTAAAATTGGACAACTGGAAAAGAGGTAGAATACATATTGTAGAAGTGGATTGTGCTTCCCTTTATGTATGGTTTTAAGGGGATGGCAAAGAAAAAGTGTTATGGTGAGAGCTAGTATTTAGAAAACTATTACTCATGTGGCAGTATGAAAGATAGATTGGTTTATGGGGGCCAAAGAGGGGACATGAGGCATGAAGAAACTAGCAGGAGATGAAAAGTGGGTTAGGAGGTGGTGACCACAAAAGCAAAATATGTTATTGTCTTCCATAGTAACTCTTGTGACAGGACAAACATTGTTGACTTGTGAAGTTTTATAGGCTACCACCCCCTGCAAGTAAAAGAGAACACTCTATTTGCCCTTTTGGTTTGTTCTTCCTCTAGCTCCTCTCCCACATCCATTTAATTATCTCCTCCTTTCTCCTTCTTGAGGCTGAAGAACCTTGCTTCCCAGGAGAGAGGACAAGTAGATCTATATTATAGCAAGCAAAATACAACCAGGATATTGAGATAAAGAACAAGCTAACAGTTACCAAGTAGGAGGGGAGAGAGGGATAATAGGCGGGGGCCATCAAAGAACATGTATACAGGACACATGGACAAAGCCAAAGGGAGGAGGGTTCAGAGGTGGGAGGGGGAATAGGTGGGGAGTGGGGCATGGTGGGGTGAAAATGGAGATAACTGTACTTGAACAACAATAAAAATAATAATAAAAAAAGCAGAATAGTTGACAATGAGGTATATTTTTTCTTTTGCTTAAAAAACATACTGAGTCAGGTTTGGAGGTGGAGAGAGAATTTTGACATGGGAAAGGCTCTGCAGCAGATCAAGATAAAAGGGAATTAAGGAATGTAGGAAGGAGATTTTTAAGGTGTAGTACTATGGATTAAGAATTAGACCTCACATTAACACACTGCAAGCAATGCTAGTAAAAAAATATAAAGTTATTTTAAAATCTCATTTGACTGCATCAACAGATTTAAAAGGAGGCTCTCATTTCTTAAACACTTTCTATCTCCATCGTACTGGGTGTTACACACATGACAAGGTATTAGGATCACCATTTTACAGGTGAATAAACCTTGCCAAGGTTACACAGCAAGTAAGTGGCAGAGTGAAATCTGATCCTGTGTCTTGTACTCATTTCACTTTGTTTCCTAGGCTGCCAAAGGTAGTTTTTACAAGATAGTTTTACAAGTGGTGAGGTAAGTAACTTATCGCTCTCCTTCTCAGCCATGCTGCCCTTCAAGCCTAGGGTAAGACAGACAAAATAAGAGGGGTAAGGAGGGTTTAGATTTAAAAGAAACTTCTTGGAGGCAATATTGATGAAATTAGGTAATTCACAGCTTATTACAAGTATGGGTAAATAGAAGGTTTTTCTGAGCTAGATGGTGAGACTGTAATCCAACATTTAGAAGGGAAGTAGAAGGGAAAGGGAATAGCAGACTGCAGTGTGATAGAAAAAAATGTGAGTTTAGGCCTGAGAAATTGGAAGCCCCTAGGGCATGTCCACTTGGAGATGACTCAAAGGAACTTGTAAGTATGGCACATGAATAAAGAGAGGTTTGGTGCTGGAGATATTTATTCTGGAGCATCTATATACAGATGAGGATTATTTTAATTTGACTGAATGAGACCACTCAGGGCAAATATTATATTCTTCCTGGACCCATGGCCCATATATTTCCCAGAAAGATAAACTTCATAATCATCCTCACTTAACCTTTCAACTATATCTTTCACTTAAAGCAAAAAATACATAACAATGTTTGATACAGTAAAGACTTATTTTGGTGGTGTAATTAATGTTAGCACTGCTTTTAAGAAAGGAAAACCAAGTCTAATGAAGACATAAGGTTCTCTAGAAATAGGAGCCTCCTTTTGAATTTCTTGAGGTCAATCATCTCATTTTTCAAATTAATGTTATCCTTGCTTTTAACATTTGAAAACTCAGGGATCAGAGAGGGTTAGTAACTTATGATAATCCACAGTGCTAATTATTAGCTGAACGTAGAACTGAATCAGGCAGTTTGCCTAACAGAACCTATACTTTTAACCTACAGGTGGCAAACACAAAGCCCCAAAGGCCGAATCTGGCCCTGCACCTTGTTTCTACCTGGCAGCAGCACCAAGCTCCTTGCACCTAGTTAAGAAGTAGTTACATTTATACAGTCTTAAAATTACACTTGGCCCTTTAAAGGCAACTGCGAGGCTGATGTGGTCCCCAGTGAAAATGAGTTTGACACCCCCATTAACCAGTATGAGGCAGTTCCTTCCAATCACCACATCTGTTGAAATAAAATGAAATAGACTCATCTGATTATCATGTTCTTTTCTTGGCAATTTGGAGAGCAAACTAGGAAACTCCTGGGTTCTTTGGTTGTCATCTTCGTCCCTAGGCTTTCATAACACATAGGTTATATACCACAACCTATTAGAAGACTGAATAAAGTATGGAATGAATGAATTAGTTGGAGACACTCTCCATGGAGACTTAATAACTGGAAATTTCATTGTACTAGACTATGCTATATAGACAAGTCGGGTTTATATTTAGACAGTTTTGCTATTTGGTTGTTAGATGTGGAAATCTAGCTCTAGAGCAGTGGATCTCAATCCTGGTAGAATTCCCTGAGGAAGTTTTCAAAAATTCTATTGCCTACACCCCATAACATAATAATTATATCAAAATATCTGGGTGCCAGACACATGCATAGGTACTTTTTTAAATGTTTCCAGATGATTTTAATGTGATAACAGACATAAACATCAGTCACTGGGATAAGCTACAGATTTATTTGACTCACCTTATGGGTATTTACTACAGAAGCCCAAGATATGATATAGAAATCACATTCATAAAACTTTACTTGGCAACCTTCATAAACTCAGAAGAAAAAACAGTTGCAACTTTATTTGCCCCAGAAGAAACATTAAAAAATACAATATTTAGCTCTAAAAACATTAAATACTATTACATGGATCCATACAAGAAACTTGTGCAGCTACAAAAAATACCACATATAAAATTAGACACCTCAATCTTCAGAGCAAATTAAATCTTGGTCCCTAAATACAACAGTATTGGTATATAATGACTGTTATTAGTTTCATCTTTATACCACAGCATTTCACTTGCACTAATTATTAGGTCCTAGCAATATAGTCTGTCTCCACAGATCTTATCAACTCCATGTGACATTTATTTTATAGCCACCATCTGTGATATAACCATGGTAGGCAGTACATATGCAAACATAAGCATATCTGCCCTCTCTGCCTACTGAATGATTTGTTCAGATGTATTATTCTGAACCTAAATTGCTTTAGAATTGCTGTAAAATTAGAATCAATTGCTTCATTGCAAATAGAATAAGGATGTTTTCCCAAATTTAAATCACTCCTTAAACCAGAAAACTTCTTACCCTGAATATATAAATATCCCAGCATGTTAGTGGGAACATGGTCAGCCCAGGATCTTCTAATTATAATCTGATAAGAGGGTACACCTCATGTTAGGTATCCTCACCACAATAAAAAGTCTGAAACACATTCATGCACACCCATGCACACAAACAGAGGTCGTCACTAGACTTCTCTTTTTGGGCTGAGTTCACAACTTAATCTCAAATTTGTCTTAGTTGAAGAGAAAAGGCTGCTCTAAGAAACACCTGTCAGTGTCAGAAAAAGAAAAGCATCTAAAAAGGACCAGAAAGCATTTTGATTGCAATGCCTAGAGTTGAGTTAATCAAATCTCCAGACATGGGATAAAAGAAAGAGAAGGTAGAAGATAAAAGAGAGATGTCAGAGCCTTTAGAATTTGGGGGAGCTGGCCTGAAGCCTCATGAATAGAAGAGGAAAAAGGAAATAAAGGCAGATGATCTCACTCTTTTGAGCTTGGCCTCATCATGGAATCAAAAGAAAAGAGGTAAAACTCAAGTTCTCTAGATCTTAGAAAAAGGCATATTGTCTCCACCCACCATCACAATGAACCAATTAATACCTTTGAATGTGATGGGTTTATATTAACACTCCTCTTTCTTAAAGCTGAAAAGAGGTAGAAGATCTCTATTCCTGCAGTAGTAGTTCCCAAAAAGGGACTCTTGTTAACTATGTGGACTGTAGATCCAGAACGTGAAGGTGTGGAGTCTAGATAAATGTGTTTTTTAAATACACAGTCTAATTATTCTGAAACAGAAAGTCAGGGTCAAGGAAACTACACTTTAGAGAAAAAAAATATTAGTATAACTAGGCAGGGAATGACCTATTTGCAAGTGAATTAAATTGTTCCAAAATTGCACAAGTGGCAGTTTTTCTTTTTTAAATTTTTTAATTGTCATTCTATTACAATTGTCCCAATTTTCCCCCTTTCCCCTCCTCTGCACAGCCTACCCCCCCACTACCAGTAAATCCCCATGCTGTTGTCCATGTCTATGGGTAATTCATGCATGTTCTTTGACTGGAACCTTTCTCTTTCCACATTTATCGCCCTTTATCCTTCTCTCTGGCCACTCTCATTGTGTTCCATGCTTCCTTACCTCTGCTTCTATTTCTGTCATTAGTTTATTTTTGTTCATTAGGTTCCTCTTACAGGTGAGATCATATGCTTTTTACATTTCACCACCTGGCTTATTTCAGTCAGCATAATATTCACCAGTACCATTCATGCTGTCACAAAAGGGAGGAGTTCCTTCATTCTTTCTGCTCTGTATTATTCCATTGTCTAAATGTATCAGTTTTTTGATCCACTCATTTATTGATGGGCACTTATGCTGTTTCCAGCACTTGGTTATTGTAAATAGAACTGCTATGAACATAGGGGTGCATAGGCCTTTTGAATGGGTGGTTTGGAATTCATAGGCTATATTGCCAGCAGTGGAATCACTGGATCAAAATACAGCTCCATTTTCAGTTTTCTGAGGAAATTCCATACTGTTTTCCACAGTGGCTTCAGCAGTCTGCATTCCCACAAACAGTGTATGAGGATTCCCTTTTCTCCACATCCTTGCCAGCAATTGTTGTTTTTAGACATATTAATGATAACCGTTCTCACTGGTGTGAGGTGAAATCTCATTGTGGTTTTAATTTGCAGCTCTCTGATGGGTAGTGATGTTCAGTATCTTTTCATAAGTCTCTGATCCATCTGTATATCCTCCTTGGAGACATGTCTATTGAGTTCCTTTGCCCATTTTTTAATTGGATTGTTTGTCTATCTAGTATTGACATGGATGTGTTCTTTGTATATTTTGGAGATCAAACCTTTGTTCAATGTATCATTGGCAAATATGTTCTCCTATACTGTCTGTTCCCTTTTCATTTTGATTGTTTCTATAGCCACAAAGAACCATTTTTACTGGATGCAGTCCTATTTGCTCATTTTTTTCTTTATTTCCCTTGGCCTAAGGGATATATCAGCAAAAATATTGCTATGTGAGATATCTGAAATTATATCACCTATGTTTTCCTCCAGGACTTTTATGGTATCATAACCTATATTTAAGTCCTTTATCCATCTTGAATTTATTTTAGTGTATGGTATAAGTTGATGGTCTAGTTTCATTGTTTGTATATGCCAGTCCAGTTCTCCCAATAAGATTTATTGAAGAAGTTATTTTTACTCCATTGTATACTCATGCCCCCTTTGTGAAACATTAATTGACTGTAGAGACATGGGTTTGTTTCTGGGCTCTCTATTCTGTTCCTTTGATCTATATATCTATTCTTATGCCAGTACCAGAATGCTTTGATTACAGTGGCCTTGTAGTACAGTTTGATATCAAGTATTGTGATCCCTCCTGCTTTGTTCTTCTTTCTCAAGACTGCTGAGGCTATTTAGGGTCTATTTGCTTCCATATAAATTTTGCAATATTTGTTCTAGATCTGTTAAATATGACATTGGTATTTTAATAGGTATTGCATAGAATATACAGATTGCTTTGGGTAGTATGGACATTTTGATAATGTTAATTCTTCCAATCCATGAACAAAGTATATGCTTTCATTTATTTGTGTCTTCCTTAATTTCATTCTTCAGTGTTCTATAATTTTCTGAGTATAGGTTTTTTACCCCCTTGGTAAGTTTATCCCTAGGTACCTTATTTTTCTTCTTGCTGTAGTAAATGGGATTATTTTCCTTTTCTGATATTTCATTGTTGGTGCACAAAAACACCCTTGATTTTTGAATATTGACTTTGTATTCTTCAGTTTTGCCAAATTTACTCATTAAGCCAAATAGTTTTTTCATGGAGTCTACAGAGTTTTCTATGTAAACTATCATGTCATCTTCAAACAATGACAGTTTTACTTCCTCCTTTCCAATTTGGTATGCCTTTAATTTCTTTTTCTTTTCTAATTCCTGTGGTTAGAAATTCCAGTACCATTTCAAATAGGAGTGGTGAAGGTGGACACCCTTGTCTTGTATGTCACCTAAAGGGGAAAGCTTTTTTATTCTTTGCACCTGGAGTATGATGTGTCTACAGATTTCTCATACATGGCCTTTATTATGTTGAGGCATGCTCCGTCTATTTCCACTTTGCTGTTTTTGTCATAAATGGGTGGTGGATTTTATCAAATATTTTTTCAGCATCTATTAATTTATCATATGTTTTTGCCTTTATATAATTTATGTGGTACATTATGTTTATTGTTTTGCAAATATTGTAGCATCCTTGCATGCCTGGGATGAGTCTCATTCAATCACGGTGTATTTTCTTTTTAATGTATTGCTGAATCTGATTTGCCAATATTTTCTTCAGGATTGTAGTATCTATGTTCTAAAAAGATATTGGCTTGTAGTTTTCTTAGAATTAGGGTTATACTGGTCTCATAAGAAGAATTTTTGGGTTTTCCCTCTTCTTGAATGTTTTTGGAATAGTTTGAGGAGGATAGGAGATAATTCTACTTTAATTGTTTGATAAAATTGGCCTGTGAGACGCTCTTGTCCAGGAATTTTGTGTGCCAGGAAGTTTTGATTACTGCTTCAATTTCCATAGTTGTTACTCAACTACTCAGGCTTTCTGCTTTTCTTGATTCAGTATTGGAAGAGTATATACTTCTAGATATTTGTGTATTTTTCATAGGTTGTCCAATTTCTTGACATATATTTGTCCATAGCAATTTCTTACAATCCTTTGTATTTCTGTGGTATGGGTTGTAACTTCTCCTATTTCATTCCTGATTTTATTTATTTGGGTCATACACTTTTTTTTTCTTAATGAGTCCAGTTAAATGTTTGTCAATTATGTTTATCTTTTCAGAAATCAGATCCTGGATTCATTTATTCTTTGGATTGATTTTTTTAGTCTCTATGCCATTTAATTCTGCTGTGACATTTATTATTTCATTCCTTCTACTGGCTCTGGACTTTGTTGTTGTTCTAGTTCTTGTAGATGTAGGACTAGGTTGTTTATTTGAGATTTTTCTATCTTCTTTAGGCATGCCTGTATTGCTATGAACCTCCCTCTTAGGAGTGCTATTCTTCTGTTCCATAGATTTTTGGTTGTTATGAATTCATTTTCATTTGTTTCTAGTACTTTTTTTTATTTTTCCCTTGATTTCATTGGGAATTCATTCATTATTTAATAACATGTCATTCAGTTTCCATGCATTTGGATGTTTTTGAGATTTTTGAAACTAGAAACCATCCTTAATGGATAGCTTAGGATGGTTTCTAGTTCCAAGGAATTATCTGAGAAGACATTTGATATGATTTCAGTATTTTTGAATCATTAAATTCAAAATTAATGAGGATTGTCTTGTGTCCTACCATGTGGTTTGTCCTTGAAAATACTCCATGTGTGTTTGAAAAGTATGAGTATTTTGTTTCTCTTGGGTGAAAGGTTCTCTATATATCAATTATGTCCAATTGATCTAGAGTGCCACTCAATGCCAAAATATACTTGCTGATTCTTTGTTTGGAATACCTCTCCATTTTTTTTTTATTTTAATTGTTGTTCTTATACAGTTTTCTGTTTTCTACTCCCACCCCAGCCCACTGCCCCAGCTCTCCCCAGCTCCCTCCCATTTCGAACCCCTCTAGCTTTTGTCCATGTGTCTTTCATACTTGTTGCTCTAAACCCTTCCCCTTTTCCCTGGATATTCATATACCTCCCGTCTCTTGTTCTCAATTTCAGTGTCTTTGGTTATATTATGCTTGTTTGCTTGTTCTGTTAATTAGGATCCTGTTAAAGGTGAGATCATATGGTATTTGTCTTTCACTACTTGGCTTATTTCGCTTAGCATAATGCTCTCCAGTTCCATCGATGCCATCGCAAAGCGTAGGAGCTCCTTCTTTCTTTCTGCTGCATAGAATTCCATTGTGCAAATGTACCATAGTTTCTTGATCCATTTATTTACTGATGGGCACCTAGGTTGCTTCCAACATTTGGCTATTGTAAACTGTGCTGCTATGAACATTGGGGTGCATAGGTTCTAATGGATTGGTGTTTCCGGTTTCCAGTGGAATTGCTGGGTCAAAAGGTAGGTCCATTTTTAGATTTCTTAGAAAATTCCATCCTGCTTTCCATAGTGGTTATACCAGTCTGCAGTCCCACCAACAGTGTACTAGGGTCCCCTTTTCTCCACAACCTCTCCAACACTTGTTGTTTGTTGCTTTGTTTATGATGACCATTCTGACTGGTGTGAGGTGGTATCTCAC
>PVKU01006149.1:31961-66898 GCA_004027475.1 Anoura caudifer
ATAGCTAGCGATATCGAGCATCTTTTCATGTGTTTCTGGATCTTCTGTATGTCCTCCTTGGAGAAGTGTCTGTTCAAGTCCTTTGCCCATTTTTTAATTGGGTTGCTTGTCTTCTTAGAGTGGAGTCATGTAAGTTCTTTATATATTTTGGAGATTAAACCCTTGTCTGAGGTATCATTGGCAAATATGTTTTCCCATACAGTCGGTTCTCTTTTTATATTAATACTGTTTTCTTTAGCCATACAGAAGCTTCTTATTTTGATGAGATCCCATTTGTTTATTATTTCCTTTATGTCCCTTCTTTTAGGGGACATATCAGTAAAAATGTTGCTGCATGAAATGTCTGAGATTTTCCTGCCTATGTTCTCCTCTAGGACTTTAATGGTGTCATGGCTTATATTTAAATCTTTTATGCACCTTGAATTTATTTTTGTATATGTTGTAAGCTGGTGTTCAAGTTTCATTTTTTTGCATGTAGCTGTCCAGTTCTCCCAAAACCACTTATTGAAGAGGCTACTTTTACTCCACTTTATGTTGCTGCCCCCTTTGTCAAATATTAATTGACTGTAGAGAATTGGGTTTACTTCTGGGCTCTCTATTCTATTCCACTGGTCCATGTGTCTGTTTTTGTAACAGTACCAGGCTTTTTTTATTACAGTGGCCTTGTAATACAATTTGGTGTCAGGTATTGTAATCCCTCCTACTTGGCTCTCCTTTCTCAAAATTGCTGAAGCTATTTGAAGTTGTTTATGGCTCCATATAAATTTTTGAAGTGTTTGTCCTATGGCTGTAAAATATGCCATTGGTAATTTAATAAGTATTGCATTGAATCTGTAAATTGCTTTGCATGGTATGGACATTTTGATGATGTCAGTTCTTCCAATCAATGAACACGGTATATGTTTCCATTTGTTTGTGTCTTCCTTGATTTCTTTCTTGAGTGTTGTGTAGTTTTCTATGTACTGGTCTTTTAACCCCTTGGTTAGGTTTATTCCTAGGTATTTTATTTTTCTTTTTCCTATATCGAATGGGATGTTTTCTTGATTTCTGCTTTGGCTGTTTCATTGTTGGTATACAGAAATGCCTTTGATTTTTGGATAGTGACTTTTTATCCTGCTGTTTGGCCAAATTCATTTACTAGGTTGAGCAGCTTTTTGGCCGAGTCTATAGGATTTTCTGTGTATACTATCATGTCATCTGCAAACAATTATAGTTTTGTGTCCTCCTTTCCAAATTGAATGCCTTTTATTTCCTTTTCTTGTCTAATCACTGTGGCCAATACTTCCAATACTATATTGAATAGAAGTGTTGAAAGTGGACAACCTTGTCTTGTTCCTGATCTTAGTGGAAAAGATTTTAGTCTTTGCCCATTGAGTATGATGTTGGCTGTAGGTCTCTCATATATGGCCTTTATTATGTTGAGGAATGCTCCCTCACTTCCCACTTTGCTGAGTGTTTTTATCATAAATGGGTGCTGTACCTTATTGAATGCTTTTTCTGCATCTATTGATATGATCATGTGACTTTTGTCTTTGCTTTTGTTTATGAGATGTATTATATTTACTGATTTGCATATGTTGAACCATCCTTGCATCACTGGAATGAATCCCACTTGGTCATGACGTATGATCTTTTTAATGTATTGTTGGATGTGGTTTGCCAATATTTTGTTGAGTATTTTGGCGTCTATGTTCATTAGCGATATGGGCCTGAAGTTTTCTTTCCTTGTTATGTCTTTATCTGTTTTGGGGGTAGAATGATGCTGACTTCATAAAAAGATTTTGGGAGTCTTCCATCATTTTGGATTTTTTCAGATTGTTTGTAAAGGATAGGGGATAGCTCTTCCTTAAATGCTTTGTAAAATTCTCCTGTGAAAACATCTGCTCCTGGGCTTTATGTGTCGGGAGTTTTTTTTGATTACTGCTTCTATTTCATCTGCTGTTATTGGTCTGTTCGGACTTTCTGCTTCTTCATTGAATTTTGGGAGATTATATTTTTCTATAAACTCGTCCATTTCACCTAAGTTTTCACATTTCTTGGCATACAGTTCTTCATAGTAATTTCTTACAATCCCTTGTATTTCTGTGGTGTCAGTTGTAATCTCTCCTCTTTCATTTCTGATTGTGTTTATTTGGGTCCTCTCTCTTTTTTTCTTGATGAGTCTGCTTAATGGCTTGTCAATTTTGTTTATCTTTTCAAAAAAACAGCTCCTGGATTCATTGATCCTTAGAATTGTGCTTTTAGTCTCTATGTCATTTAATTCTGCTCTAATCCTAGTTATTTCCTTCCTTCTACTTGCTCTGGGCTGTCATTGCTGTTGATCCTTGAGTTCTTGTAGGCGTGGAGTTAAGTTGTTTATTTGAGATGTTTCTATCTTTTTTTAGGTAGGCCTGTATCATTATGAACTTTCCTCTGAGGACTGCCTTTGCTGCGTCCCATAAGTTTTGGGTTGTTGTTGTGAATATCTCTCCATTGTTGATAGTGGGGTTTTAAATATCTGGTGATGAATGTGCTGTTGTTGATATCTTTCTAGAGGTCATCCAAGATTTTCCTCATGTGTTTAGGTGCTCCTATATCGGTTGTATACATGTTTACACAGTTTATATCCATCCTTTGGAATACTCCCTTAAGTATTTTTTATTGTTGTTTAAGTACAGATGTCTGCATTTATCCCACACCACTCACATCCTACCCCAGTCATCCCCACCTATCTACCCCGATTCCAACCCCCTTTGCTTTTCTTGGTTTTGTCTGTGTCTCCTTTATAGTTGTTCCTCAAATCTCTTCCTCCCCTCTCCCCATTATCACCTCCAACCTCCACTCTGGTTACTGTCAGTTTGTTCTTAATTTCCATGTCTCTGGTTATATATAGCATCCTTGTTTGTTTTGTTGATTAGGTTTCACTTAAAGGTCAGATCATATGGTATTTTTGACTTTCACCACCTGGGTTATTTCACTTAGCATGATGCTCTCCAGTTCCATACATGTTGTTGCAAAGGGTAGGAGCTCCTTCTTTCGTTCTGCTGCATAGAATTCCATTGTGTAAATGTACCATAGTTTTTTGATCCATTCATTTACTGATGGGCTCTAAGGTTGCTTCCAACACTTGGCTATTGCAAATTGTGCTGCTATGAACATTGGGGTGCATAGATTCTTAAGAATTGGTGTTTCAGTGTTCTTAGGCTGGAATCCCAGTAGTGAAATTGCCAGGACAATAAGCAGTTCCATTTTTAATTTTCTGATAAAACGCCATGCTGTTTTCCACAGTGGCTGCAACAGTCTTCATTCCCACCAGAAGTGCATTAGGTTTCCCTCCTCTCCACATCCTTGCCATTGTTTGTTGATTTATTTATGATGTCCGTTCTCACTGGTGTGAAGTGATAGCTCATTGTGGTTTTAATTTGCTTCTATCTGATGGCCAGTGATGCTGAGCATCTTTTCATATGTCCCTGGGTCCTCTGTATGTCCTCCTTGGAGAAGTGTCTGTTCAAGTCTTTTGCCCATGTTTTAATTGGGTTATTTGTCTTCCTGGGATGGAGTTGTGAGAGTTATGTATATATTTTGGTGATGAAACCCTTATCCAAGATATCATTGGTAAATATGTTTTCCCATATGATTGGTTCTCTTTTCATTTTAATGCTGTTTTGTTTAGCTGGGCAGAAGCTTTTTATTTTGATGAGATCCCATTTGTTTATTTTTTCCTTTGTGTCCCTTGCTCTAGAGGACATATCAGTGAAAATATTGTTGCATGGAATATCTGAGACTTCTCTGCCTATGTTTTCTTCAAGCGCTTTTATGGCATCATGACCTATATTTAAATCTTTTATCTACCTTGAATTTATTTTGTGTATGGTGTAAGTTGGTGATTGAGTTTCATTTTTTTTCTTTTGCATGTAGCTGTCCATATCTCCCAGCACCATTTGTTGAAGAGGCTATTTTTACTCCAGTTTATGCTTCTTCCCACTTTCTCAAATATTAATTGACCATAGAGTCTTCGGTTTATTTCTGAGCTCTCCAATCTGCTCCATTGGTGTATGTGTCTGTTCTTATGCCAGTACCAAGCTGTTTTGATTACAGTGACCTTGTAATACAGTTTAATATCATGTAATGTGATCCCTCCTACTTTGTTCTTTCTCAAAATTGTTGTGGATATTTGGGGCCATTTATGGTTCCATATAAATTTCTGAAATGTTTGTTTCATGTCTGTGAAATATGCCATTGTTACTTTAATAGGGATTGCATTGAATCTGTAAATTGCTTTGGCTAGTATGGATATTTTATTGATGCTAATTTTCCAATCCATGGACTTGGTATATTTTTACATTTGTTTGTATCTTCCTGAGTTTCTTTCCTCAGTGTTGCATAGATTTGTGACTACAGGTCTTTTACCTTCTTGGTTAGGTTTATTCCTAGGTACTTTATTTTTCTTGTTGCTATATCAAATGGGATTTTTTTTTTCCTGATTTCTGTTTCTGATATTTCATTGTTGGTTTACAAAAATGACTTTGACTTCTGAATATTGACCTTGTATCCCACTGTATTCCCAAATTCACTTATTAGGTCGAGTAGTTTTTTTTTTCTTTTTAATCTATAAGATTTTCTATGTACACTATCATGTTATCTGCAAACAATGACAGTTTGCTTTCTCCTTTCCAATTTGAATGTCTTTTGTTAATTTTTATTGTCTGATTGCTGTGGCTGGGACTTCCAATACTATGTTGAATAGGAGTGGTGAAAGCTGACATCCTTGTCTTGTTCCTGATCTTAGTGGGAAAGCTTTTAGTTTTTCCCCATGGTGTTGGGGAATGTGATGTTGTCTGTAAGTCTCTCATATATGGCCTTTATTATGCTGAACAATGCTCTCTTTATTCCCACTTGGCTCAGTGTTTTTTTCATAAATGTGTGCTGTATCTCATCAAATGCTTTTTCTGTGTCTATGGATATGATCATGTAATTTTTGTCTTTCTTTTTGTCTATGTGATATATTATGTTTATTGATTTATGAATATTATGCCATCCTTGCATCCTTGGAATGAAACCCACTTGATGATGGTGTTTGATCTTTTTAATGTATCGCTGGATAGGGTTTGCCAAAATTTTGATGAGGATTTTAGCATCTTTGTTTATCAGCAATATTGACTTGTAGTTTTGTTGTTTTTTTTTTTTCCTCCTATTGTGTCTTTATCTGGGTGGTATCAGGATCATGCAGGCTTCATGCAGTTTGGAAATCTTCCATCTCTTTGGATTTTTTGGAATATTCTGTGAATGACACAGGTTAGCTCTTCCTTAAATGGTATGTAAAATTCTCCTGTGAAATCATACAGTCAAGGGCTTTTGTGTGTCAGGAGATTTTTTATTACAGTTTCAATTTCATCAGGTGTTATTGGTCTGTTCATGCTTTCTGTTATTTGTTTATTCAATTTTGGGTGATCATGTTTTTCTACAAAATTTTCCATCTAGTCTAAGTTTTCAAAGTTCCTGGCATACAGTTCTTCATAGTAATTTCTTACAATCCTTTGTATTTCTGTGGTATCAGCTGTAATCTTTCCTCTTTTTATTTCTGATTGTGTTTATTTGGGTCCTCTCTCTTTTTTCTTGAGGAGTCTGCTTAAAGGCTTGTCAATTCTGTTTATCTTAAAAAAAAAAAAAAACAGCTCCTGGATTTATTGACCCTTAAGATTGTGCCTTTAGTCTCCATGTTGTTTGATTCTGGTTTGATTTTGGTTATTTCCTTCCTTCTACTTGTTCTGTGTTCTCTTTGTTGTTGTTCCTCCAGTTCTTGTAGGTGTAGGATTAGGTTGTTTATTTGAAATGTTACTCCCTTAAGCATTATGTAGTGACCTTTTCTGTCTTTTGTTTTGAAGTCTATTTTGTTTGATATAAGTACTGCTACCCTAGCTTTTTCTTTTCTGTCTATGTCCTTGGGATACTTTTCTTCCCAACCATTCACTTTTAGTCTGTGTAAGACTTTTGTTCTGAGGTGTGTCTCCTTCTGACAGCATATATGCAGGTCCTATTTTCTTATCCATACATATATCTTATGTCTGTTGATTGGAGCATTTAATCCATTTACATTTATGGTTATTGTTAGTTGGTAATTATCCATTGCCATTTTATTCCTTTGTATCTGTGTTCTCTCTCTCTCACTCTTTTTCTTCCTCTTCTTAAAGCACTCCCATTAATATCTCTTGCATTGCTAGGTGGTGAAGATGTGTTCTTTTAGCCTTTTATTTATTCTTTGTAAGGGGAACTGCTTATTTCACCTTCCATTAAAACTTAGATCATTTCTGTGTAGATTAGTTTTGGTTATAGGCTTTGGTTTTCATTACTTGGAATATCCCAGGCTGTTCTCATTTGTCTTGTAGTGTTTCTGTTGAGAAGTCAGTTGATAGCCTTATGGAAGCTCTTTTATTTTTTTTTTACTACTTGTTTCTCCTTCCTGCCTTTAAGATTCTCTCTTTGTCTTTAAAATTTTGCCAAATTAATTATGATGTTTCTTGGAGTGGGCCTCTTTGGGTTCTTCTTTATTTTGACCTTCTGTGCTTCCTGTGCTTCTCTGACTTTTTCCCTCACCAAGTTAGGGAAATTTTCTGTCATTACTTTTCCAAACAGGTTTTGTTTTTAATCTCTTGCTCCTCTTCTTCTTCCTCTGGTATCCATATGATATGTATATTATTGTTTAATGTTGTCCTCCAACTCGTTTAAATTATCTTTAGTGTTTTTGAATTTTGTTTTGTTTTGTTGCTCTTTGGGATTTTTTTTGTACCTTATCCTCCAACTTGATGATTTGATCATCTGCTTCATGTAGCCTGCTTTTTCCAAGACTTTCATGTTATTTTAAAATATATTTCATTGATTATGCTATTACAGTTGTCCCATTTCCCCCTCTTTATTTCCCCCCTGCACACCCCTCCCACCCACATCCCTCCTTTAGTTTATGTCCATGGGATGTACATATGAGTTCTTTGGCTTCTCCAGTTTCTGTACTATTCTTAATGCCCCCCTGTCTATTTTCTACCTACCATTTATGCTATTTATTCCCTATACATTTTCCCCCATTATCCCCAGATATCCTTCCATGTGATTTCCATTTCTGTGATTCTGTTCCTGTTATGGTCATTTGTTTTGTTTGTTTTTGTTTTTTTTATTTAGGTTTAATTGTTAATAGTTGTGAGATTTTTTTTTTGTCATTTTGCTGTTCAAATTTTTTATCTTTTTTTCTTAGATAAGTCCCTTTAATATTTTATATAATAAGGACTTTCCTTCCTTGTTTTTAATTCCTCTAGCATATTCTTCATTTCAGGTATTGTATTCTTCATTTTCCCCTGGATTTATCCATGGGTTTTATGTCCTTTTTCATGTTCATGTCATTCCCAGTAAGTTCCCTATAGCTTCCAGAGTTCCCAATAGTTCTCACTGAGCTCCTTGAGCATCCTTATAACCATTATTTTGAACTCTATGTGTAAATGATTGCTTTCTTCAATTTCATTTAGCACTCTTTCTGGGAATTCATCCTTTCCTTTCATTTGGGTTGTTTCTTTTACCCTCATTTTAGATGACTGTTCTTTTTTTTCTACATATTACATTGATCTGGTTTGACTCCTGTCCTTGTGGTGTATCCTTCTGTTGTAGGAGTTCTGTGTAACTCAGTGGTGCTCTCTCTTTGTTCTCCTAAGCTGGATATTCTTTGGATGCACCTTGTGCCATTTATGAGGATTCTTGTGTTTAATTGAGTTTTGGTCATTGTTGGGTTATTCTTTGTTTGATTAACCCTTCTGGCTGGCTGACTTAGAGATTCACACCCACCATATCTTGCATGCTGTTGTACAGTGCTGCTAGAACAAAACAAAAGAACTCAGGAAACAAAATCCACACCTGTCAAAATATTCCCGACCCAAAACTACACTATCAACAACCAATGAGCAGATATTATAAAGGTGTGAAGAGATTAATACTATTAAATAAATAAAAATGGTTATGAATTCAACAACAAAAAGGAAACCAATTTTCTTACTGAGAAGGTAGAAGGAAGAGAAATAATAAAAGTAAGGAATAGATAAACAGTGAAGAAAGAAAATAAATTTTACATCATAAATAAAAAGGAGTCAAGAAGTCAAAATGGATCAGGAAAAAGGAGGAATATAGCATGAAGTTTAAAACACTTTATTAAATAGTGAAAAATAGAAACAAAATTAAAGGAAAATAGCCACCAAAGCAACATTAGTGACAAATAAGTAAAGATTAATATTGGTGGAAAGGGGAAAAGAAGTAAAAGAAGAAAGAAAAGAATGTCAATAGGAAAAAAAGTGATTTTGAGAGGATAGAAGGAGAAGAGCAAGGAATGAAAACAAGGCTAAAGGAAGGAAAAGTAAAATTTAACATGAAAAAAGAAAAGGCAGGAGGAAGTGAAAATGAAGTAGGAGAAGAAAACAGTAAAATTTCAGATCTAAAGTACAAAAATAGTTAACATTAGGAATAAAATTGGAAGAATGCAACACCAACCACCCCTTGATTATATCAGTTCAATGGTTATAAAATAACCAATGAATAAAGATTGATAATCAAGGTGTTGAGAGAACAATGATATTATAATAACAGAAAAAATGTGAGGTGCCTAATGACAAGAAAAATTGTTTTGAGAAGCTGGAGGGAGGAGAAATATTAAGAGTGTGGAATAGAAACAATTTGTAGAAAATGACAAAATGAACTAAAAAATATAAGAAGATGGAAGAAAGCAAAATGGAGTAAGAGAAATGAAGAGTAAAATATGAGATTGAAATAAACTAAGATAAAACATAGTGAAATCATAGGAACAAAATGAAGGAAAAGAGAAAAATGTTAAAAAGCTATGCAAGATAAAAATAATGCAAATAATGAAGAATACCATGGTGGAATCCATCTCAGGCATCTAGTGTCTGCCACTCTCCGCTCTTTCTGGATCTGCCCCTGGTAATGTCAGATGGTGTCCCTGCTGAGCCCTAGCCAGCATGTTTGAGACTACAAGTGATCCACAGTCTGTAACTGTCTTCTTCAGCCTTGGCTGGTCCCCACTGTTTTGTCCTGCTGACTTTCCATTAGCACAAGGTCCAGGAGTGCTTCATCTAATGCCCAAGAACACTGCCAATACCACCTTTGCCTGCCTCTAGAGGGGGTCTCTGGTGCAAGTGGGAGGGTGGAATCCCTGTGTAACTCCTGGTTGGGGTGGGGTGCTGTTCAGCCTTCAGAGAAGATGATGGGAGTGTTTCCCTGCCACCTCATCACATGTCTTGGTGTTTCCCAGGTTATTTCCAATAATGTATGGTTTCTGGTGAATTAGCTATCTATTTCCTGTAAGGATCCAATCTGTGTAAAAGAGGCAGCTCTTTCCTGCTGGATGACAGTAGCTTTGTATAAGAGCCAAGGCTAGGAAGGGCCCTGAACACCCCTTGTTGCATATGTCTCTGATCTCTCTACTCTGCTGGTTTTAGTGCATCAGGGCCTGAGAAATCAGAGTAGTTCATAGTGTCTGATACAAGTTTAAAAAATGCCTTTTAGAGCCTCTCCTTCTTTCCTCTGCTTCCTTCTAAAATTTTGTACTTGGACTTCTGTGAAACCTCATCTGAGGCAAACAACCAGATCATGTATATATAAATATGTACAAACATTTGTTAATCTCACTAATGAGAGACAGATTTTTCCCCAAAATGGCTATTCTAAGTTACACTCTCAAGAGCAGTTATATGGACTTCCATTTTCCCATAGCCTCATCAACATTTGATATTATCTGTCTCTCTAAATTTTGCAAAACTGAGAAATATAAAACAATCTTATTTCTGTTTTTATTTTTATACTTCTGGTGACTGGCTAGGTTGAGCATCAACTTACTAATTGACAGATTATCCATAGTCAGAAGGGTTCCATAGCTATGTCCCCACATGATTCAGTGGGAACAATTTAACCAACAACACTAAAGGAAACAAAAAAGTTATTTAGAAATTTTTCGATGTGTTCTAGAGACCCCACGTAGTGAAATTGAAAAACAAAAGAAATAAAAGAAATACAAAGCATAAAAAAATGGAAAAGAAGAAGTAAAACTGAACTTATTCATAGGTAACATTACTTCCTATGTGGAAAATAAGAAAGAATCTACAAGAAAGCTATCAGAAATAGTAACAAAATACAAAAGTTTTAAGGATACAAGGTAAAAAAAATTGTATATCCATATACAAAAAATGGACAACTTAAAAATAAATTTATGAAGTAATATTTCTAATTGCAATAGAAAGCAAGAAATATTAATAAAGTCTGTCTTGACTGGTATGGCTCAGTAGGTTGGACATTGTCCTGCAACCAGAAAGGTCACTAATTAAATTCCCAGTCAGGCCACATGTCTGGGTTGTGGGCCAGGTCCCTGGTTGGGGGCATGCTAGAGGGAACCAATCAATATTCCTCTCAAACACTGAGGTTTCTCTCCCTCTCTTTCTTCCTGCCTTCCACTATATCGCAAATTAAAAAGTAAATAAATAAAAACTTTAATATATATGTGTGCATCTGTGATTGTAATACTGATACCCTGAAAAAGGCAAAACAGGATAGTTCCAGCCAAGATGGAGGCACAGGTAGAAATAGTTCACTTCCTCACACAACCAAAAGAAGGATAACAACCAATCTAAAAACAATAAACAACCAGAAGTCCCAGAAAATCAAACTGCATGGAACCAAGGAGTTAAGGAAACATTCACCCAGACTTGTGCACTGACACAAAGAAATATGGCCCAAATAAAAGAACAGATCAAAACTTGAGAAAAGGAGGTAAATGACTAGGAGGAAACCAACCTATTTGATGCAGAGTTCAAAAAACTGGTAATCAGGATATTCACAGAACTGATTGAGCTTGGTTGCAAAATGAAGGAACAAATGAAGGCTACCCAAAGTGAAATAAAGCAAAATATACAGGGAATTAACAGTGAAGGGAAGAAATTTGGGCCTCAGATCATCAATTTGTAACAAAAGGAAGAAAAAAACATCCAACTGGAATAAAATGAAGAAACCAGAATTCAGAAAATTAAGAAAGACTTAGGAAACTCTGGAAAAACCTGAAATGTTCCAACATCCAAACCATAGGGTGCCAGAAAGAGAATGAGAGGAAGAAGCTGAAAACTTATTTGAACAAATAATGAAGGAAAATTTCCCTAATCTGGCAAAGGAAATAGTCTTCCAGGAAGTCCAGGAAGCCTAGAGAGTCCCAAAGAATTTGGATTTAAAGAGTAAAACACCAAGGCACATCATAATTGCATTACCCAAGATTAAAGATAAAGAGAGAATCTTAAAAGCAGCAAGACGCAAGGAGAGAGTTACCTACAAGGAGTGTCCATAAGACTGTCTGCTGATTTTTCAAAAGAAGCCTTATAGGCATGAAGGGCTGGAAAGAAGTATTCCAAGTCATGAAAGGCAAGGGCCTACACTGAAAATTACTCTATCCAGCAAAGTTCATTTAGAATGCAGGAGCAGAGAAAGTGCTTCCCAGATAGGGTCAAGTTAAAGGAGTTCATCATCACCAAGCCCTTATTATATGAAATATTAAAGGGACTTATCTAAAAAATAGAAAACCATCAAAACTATAAACAGTCAAATGATGACACACAACTATCAACACATGAACCTAAAACAAATAAACAAATGAACATAATCTAAGCAAACATTAGAACAGGAAGAGAATCAGAGGAATGGGCATCACAGGGAGGGTTTTCAGTGGGGAGGGGGAAAGAATGGGGGGAAGTATAGGGAATAAGAAGCATAATTACTAAGCATAAAATAAGGAGATTTTAAGAATGTTATAAAAAACAGAGAAGTCAAAGAACTTATATGTACAACCCATGGACATTAACAAAGAGGGGAATGCTGGAGAGTTGGGGGGTGCAAGGCGGAGTGGGGATAAAGGGAAAAATGGGGAAAACTGTAATAACAATAAAAATATACTTTAGAAAGAGAAAACATTGATGAAAGGAATTTATAGAGGAATAAGTGTGGAGATATGATATGTCCAAGGATTAGAAAACTCAAAGATTAAAATGTAAATTGACTCCAAATTAGTGTGTCAATTCAACAGAATTTCGTTCAAAATTCACAAAATAATTTGCGTAAATTAGCCAACTTTGAAATTTTTACCTTCTCAATATTAAAATCTTCTGATATTGTAAAGACCCTTGAGGGAAAACGAAAAGTACCCTCACACTGGGAGAATATTTTCACAATACAAACGGAGGGACAAAAGTAGGTTCACACTTGTAAGCACATAAAACACAGAGTTTATTCTTCTACTATTATATATAATTGTAATATTTTCATATCAACAATTGTACATCAATCTTAGCCCCACCCTATGTTTCTGACAAATAATTGGTATCCACAATACTTAGAGAACTTTTATAATTCACTAAAAATAAGAAAAAATACAGTGAGAAAAAAATGAGTGTACACCTCAAAAATAAGCATATAAAAGGATGTTCAACGTTGCTAGTAATGAGGAAAATCCAATTTAAACCCACAATGAGTTACTTCTACATATTTAATAAAATGGATAAAATTTGGAAAGCCTGGCAATTTCAAATGGCAGTGAGAATGTGAAGCAACTGGAACTCAAATGTTTTTGGAATGGAAAACAACTCGGCAGTTTCATATAAAGTTAAACTTGCACTCTCCATAGAGCCCAATAATTTCACTCCCAGATTTTACCTAAGAGAAATGAAAATGTCTGAATTAAGACTTGTTCATGAATGTTCATAGCTATTTTTTTTCAAAATAACCAAAAAGTGGGAACAAATCACATGTCTACCAAAGGTAAATAAATCAATTATGGTGCATCCATACAGTGTAATAGTAATCAGAAAGAAAAAAGAAATAAAACACTGATACCTGAAATAACATGACTAAATTTTAAAAGAATTTGGATGAATGAAGTAAGCCACAGAAATATACAGACTGTATTATTCCATGCATATGAAATATTAAACAGTGTAAAGCATAGTGAGAAAGAGCATATAAGTGGTTGCCTGAGACTGGAGTGAAGGGAAGTGTATTGGCTTACAAAAAAGCAACAAGAAATTTGATGATTTGATAGGGGGATACCATGTCTGGATTGGGGTGGTGGTAACCAAGTATACAGGATCTACACCTCAATAAAATTGGGAAAAATATATAGTGTGAATTGTCTTGACCATAAAGAAAATTATAAAAGGCAAAAACCAGAATGCAAAAAGATTCTCATCCATACCTGACAGAATGGCTATTGTCAATATAACAACAAACATGAAGTATTGGAGAAGGTGCAGAGAAAAGGGAACCCTAGTGCACTATTCATGGGAATGCAGACTGGTGTGGCCACTGTGGAAAACAGTCTGGAATTTTTCCTCAGAAAACTAAAAATGGATCTGCCTTTTGACCTGACAATCCCACTGCTGTGGTTATATCCTAGAAACCTGAAACACAAATGCAAAAGAACCTATGCACCCCATTGTTCATAGCGAAACTATTTATGATAGCCAAGTGCTGGAAGCAACCTAAGTGCCCATCAGTAAATGAGTGGATCAAAAAACTATGGAACATTTCCATTATAGAATACTATGCAACAGAAAGAAAGAAGGAGCTCCTATCCTTTGCGACAGCATGAATGGAACTGGAGAGCATTATGGTAAATGAAATAATCCAGGCAATGAGGGACAAATACCATATGATCTCACCTATAAGTGGAACCTGATCAATAAAACAACCAAGCAAATAAATATAACTAGAGACATTGAAATTGAGAACAAACTGACAGTAACCAGAGAGTAGGCATGAGGGGATAATGGGGGAAAGAGTTATCTGGAACAAGTGTAAAGGACGCATGGAGAAAGCCAAAGAGTGTTTGGGTCAGGGGTGGGAGGTGGGGATGGCTGGGGTGAGGGGGAGAATTGAGGGGAAATGGAGACAATTGTACCTGAACAACAGTAAGAAATAATGTAGGTAATTAAGACAATTAAATTTCCAGATTTAAATATTTTAAAAAAGTAAGAAAGAAAAGGGTATCCTTTTTCACTGTTGGGGAAAATGAAGACTTGTTGAAGCCACTGTGAAAAACAGAATGAAAGTTCCTAAAAAAATAAAGTAGAACTACCATATGACCCATCAATTCCACCTCTGTGTATTTATCTGAAGAAAAATTAAAACGCTAATTCAAAAAGGTATATGCACTCCTATCTTCATTGCAACATTTTTTACAATAGCCAATACATGGAAGCAACCTAAGTGTCTATTGACAGACAGATGGATAAAGATGTTGTGCATATATAAAATGAAACACTGCTCAGCCACAATAAATAAAATCTTATCATTTACGACAATATGGCTGAACCTAGAGGGTATTATGCTAAGTGAAATAAGTCAGACAAAGACAAATACCACATGATTTCAGTCATATGTGTAATCTAAACAGCAAAATAAATAAGCAAAACAAAAATAGATACATACAGAGAACAAACTGATGGTCATAGATGGGAGGATGGATAAAAAATATAAGAGATAAAATAGTACAAACTGCAAAGATGGCAGCAAGGTAGGTGTGAGCTGAACCCATTTGCTCATGCACCCATCTGGGACACCTAGCCACTCTTCTGAAGAACAGAGTGAACAGCCAATGATATCCCAGCTTATATGAAGTTTGAAAGCCAGAAATTGTAGAGCACATATAAAAACAGACAGAAAAGAGATTGCATAGGCTGATGGGGAGGTCCCTGGTTATTGCAACGGCACCAAGGCTGCTGCAGTGACAAGGACCATGGGTGCCACAGGGGCTTTGGAGGAGAGCTGGATCAGTGATTATAGCTTCATAGCTCCCTTCCTTCTCAGGGCAGGGAAGCCAGTCCTGCACCAGGGGAAACCTGGTTGCTTGAAACTGCTGGGGGATAAGGATGCAGTGGGAAACCCACAGAGGTGGTGTTCTCTGACTGGGACTGTCATTGGCAGCTGGTACAGTACCAGAGAAATTAGGGAGTTGGGTGACACCTGGAGATGGGAGAAGAGTTGGGCTGTGAATGACCCTGACCAAGATAGTCTTGGGAATGGTCAGCGAGTTGGGCTGTTTGAAAAGCCAGGTGTTTGTTAAGAAAGGCTGGACACAACCAAGGGGTATTCATTAAAAAAGGCTCTGAAATGCTGCACAAAGAACTTTCACATGCTGTTTCTGGGCCAGCAAAGAGAGAGGAGGAGGGGTATTATTTGCTCCATATCAGGATGCCTAACAGACTCACCAAGGTGGACCAGCAGGGGCTCAGAAGGGTAGTAGTCCCTAAAGAGAGTTAATTTAATAGGTGAACTAAACTGCCCCGAAGGGATATTGCATGAGCACTTCCCAGGACAGCAGAGGGAAGAAGGGTGGGAGTTGCTCCCATTTGGTGAACCTCAGGGACTAATTAAAGGGTGGCACAATCAGGTGGATTAAAGGAGCTGGTGTGGCACATATGGACTGGGGGTCTGCACAATGCTTTGTAGGCTTGGGCTGGAGGCTGGACACCTGTGAATATTGGAGCCCAGACCTAGCCTCCAACTGAGAAAAAGAGGAAAGGAAAAAAAAAACAAAAACAAAAACAAATCCCAGCCCCCCTGTGCTTACAGCGTCTGGGAATACCAGTAAAACCTGCTTTTAAAGTAAGCAGGAGAGTATTTTTTTTTTTCTTCCAAGTGTAGAGACAATAAGACTTGCAGCTCTGAAAGGACCAAATACAGATCCAAAGAGCAATCCAAAGTCTAACACCAGCAAATGAGACAAAATTCACTTTGCTATGCTACAGAGCTTGCATTTTATTTTTCATTTTTTATTTTTTGTTATTATTTTCTCTTGTAATTTTTTAAATTTCTCTTTCATGCTGTAGTTTTCTTTGTTTTGTTTGTTTGATTTCATTTTTTTACTGGATTTCTTTGTTCTCCCTTTAATATTGCATTTCATTGTCTCTTCCTTCACTTCACTCATATTCCAATAATGTACTACTCTTGGTCTTTTACACTTTATTCTTTTTATTCAGATCATATATTTCTTATCATATCATTGTTCCAATTCCCACATAGCACCTTGTCTTGGTCCATTTCACTATTCCTGAGCTTTATAAGTGTTGTGGTTAACTTTATTCTCTCCCACACTAAGCCAATTTTCTATCACTTACTCTCATTATATCTCACTATCTAACCTAGCATCAGCACTCTGCTTCCTGGAGTCAGCTTACATTCTTTTCCCCTTCTAATATGAGTCTTATTTCTTTTTCATTTTTTATAAAAAGTGGCTAATTGGGTGAAATATCAAGGTTATTGCTCTGTACTTCTCCAAAGAATCTTGCATTCACTTTCTACTTGTTGATACTTTAAATCCCATAAAATACTTCCCCTTTGTCATAATGCACTTTGACTTTGCCTTGCCTCAGATCACAAACAAGATAAGGTGGGAGTTGTGAATACCAGTAAACCCACTGGGCAAGAGAACCCACCAACTAAAGAGCTACCAACAGTAAAACCCAACTACAGCAAGAGAGCTCACACAAAATGAAGAAAGGGCAAACCTAGATCATCCAAAGAGATCAAAGAGAACACACCATTGAGTCCTACCGAACTCCTTCCACAGAACTTCACCCTAAAAAGGCAGCTAGCAAAGCAGAACATGGGGTATCAAAGAAACAAGCAAAAAGAGTAATGTAATGTGGGAAGAAAAAGAAACAACCCATAATCAAAAGGAATGGAAGAATCCCACTAAAAGAGCTAAATTAAATGGAAGCAAGCAAACTGTCAAATATAAAATTCAAAAGAATGGTTATAAGATGCTCAAGGAACTCACAGACAACTACAAGGAACTGAATGAAAACTAAACAGTACAGCAAAGCAAATAGAACCTATAAAAACAAATAGAAAGAAAAGGGCAATACAATTTGTGAAACTGAAAAAAAAATGAACTAGATAGAATTACAAGCAGGCTGGATGAAACAGAGAACCAAGTGTGTAAGCTAGCAGACAAAGTAGAAGCAAATGACCAGGTAAAGCAGCTACTAAAAATAGACTCAAAAATATGAAATTAGCTTAAGGGAACTACAAGACAACATGAAACACAGTAACATTCAAATCATAAAAACATAAGAAGAAGATAAAAAAGGAGCAACCCATACAAAAACTGTTAGACAAAATAATGACAGAAAACTTTCCAAACACAGAGAGGGGAAAACCATACAAGTTCAGGAAGCACAGAAAGTCCCAATCAAGATGAACCCAAAGAGACCTACTCCAAGACACATCATAGTTAAAATGTCAATGAGAATCTTAAAAGCAGCAGGCAAGAAACAAGAAGTAATATCCAATGGGGCTTTGGTAAGCCTAGCAGTTGACTTCAAACAGAAACACTACAATCCAGGAGAGAATAGCAAGAAATATGCTAAAATAAAAAGCAAAGGCCTGCAACCAAGACTACTCTACTCACCAGGGCTCTCAATTAAAATAGAAGATGAAATAAGGAGTTTTCCAGACAAAAGAAAGCTGAGAGAATACACCTCCACCAAATTAGCACTGCAAGATATGCTAAATAAACTGATATAAGAAGAGGAAGGAAAAGAGTGGGAGACAGAGGAACACAAGTACAAAGAAGGGAAATAAATAAATACTTATCAATGGTAACATTAAATATTAATAAATTAAATGTTCCAATCAAAAGACATAGAGTAACTGAATGGATAAGAAAACATGACCTGCACAAATGGGTCCTGCAAGAGATTCACCTCAGGAAAAACAAAAGACCTACACAGAATGAAAGGTAAGGGTTAGAAAAAATATACCAAGCAAATGGACAGAGGAAAAAAAGCAACTGTAACAATACTTATATCAGACAAAATAGACTTCAAAACAAAAGCCTTAAAAAGAGACACTGAAGGACACTTCATAATACTCAAGGGAAGAATTTATCAAAAAGACATAAATATTGTAAATACATATGCACCCAACATAGGAGAACCCAAATATATAAGGAAAATCTTGAAGGACTTCAAGAGGATATAGACCAAAACACACTTATACTGAGGGATTTTAACACCCCACTATCAAAAATGGAAAGATCTTCCAAACAAAACATAAACGAATATATTTCAGCACTGAACAATGCACTAGATGAAATGGATTGAAAAGATATATATGTATATATAGAACCTTTCATCCCCCAAAAGCAAAGTACATATTCCTTTCAAATGCATGTGGAACATTTTTTTTTGTTTTATTGTTGTTCAAGTACAGTTGTCTACATTCCCCCCACCATTCACCCTCACCCCAGCAATCCCCACCTCCCTTCCCTGACCCCATGCCCCCTTGGTTTTGTCAAGTTGTCCTTTGTAGATGTTCTGGAAACTTTTCCCCCTTTTCTCCCCATTATTCCCTTCTACCTCTCCTCTGGTTAACTGTTAGTTTGTTTTTAATTTCAAGGTATCTGGTTGTATTTTGCTTACTTATTTGTTTTGTTGATTAGGTTTCACTTAAAGGTGAGATCACATGGAACATTCTCAAAGATTGTCTACATACTAGGATACAAAAACAGCCTGAACAAATTCAAGAAAATTGAAATTATATCAAGCACCATCTCAGATTATGAAATGAAAGAGAAGAGATAACAACTGAAACCACAGAAATACAAAGGACTGTAGAAAATTACTATGAACAACTATATGCCAATAAATTTGAAAAATGGGTGAAATAAACCAATTTCTAGAAAAATATAATTTTCGAGAACTGAATGAAGAAGAAGCAGAAAGCCTGAACAGACCAACAACAGTTAGTGAAATTGAAGCAATTAAAAACCCCAGCCAACAAAAGTCCTGGACCAGATAGTTTCACAGGATAATTTACAAAACATTTAAAGAAGAGCTAACCCCTACCCTTCTCAGACTTTAAAAAAATCAAGAATTGGGAAGATCACAAAATCTTTATGAGGCCACCATCATCCTAAGACCAAAACCAGATAAAGACACCACAAAGAAGGAAAGCTACAGGCTAATATCACTGATGAACACAGACAATGATATCATCAACAAAATATTGGCAAACAACATCCAGAAACACCTAAAAAAGATGATACACTGTGATCAAGTGGGATTCACCCCTCAGATACAAGGATGGTACAATATTTACATATTAATAAATATAATACATCACACAAACAAAAGTAAAACAAAATGAGGATTATACTAATAGATGTGGGGAAAGCATTTGATAAGGTAAAGCACACATTTACGGTAAAAACACTCTGGAAAGTGGGAGTAGAGAAAGCATACCTCAGTATAATAAAAGCCAGATATTAGAAACCTATAGCCAACTCAATGGGCATAAAATAAAAGCTTTCCCTCTAAGATCAGGCAAAAGAAAAAGGTGTTCTCTTTGAGCACATCTATTTGCCATAGTATTGGAAATGGAAGTCCTACCCACAGTGATCAGACAAGAAAAAGAAAAAAATGCCAATCAAATTAGAAAAGAGGAAGTAAAACTGTCATTGTTTGCAGATATGATAGTGTACATAGAAAATCCTATAGACTCCACCAAAAAACTACTCAACCTAATAAGTGAATTTGGTAAAACAGCAGTATTCAAAATCAATATTAAGAAATCAAAGGCATTTTTATACACCAACAGTGAAATATCAGAATCAGAAATCAGGAAATGCATCCAATTTCCTAGGGCAACAATAAAAGTAAAGTACCTAGAAATAAACCTTACTAAGGAAGTAAAAGACCTGTGCTCAGAAAACTGCACAACACTGAAAACAGAAATTAAGGAAGACACAAATAAATGGAAGCATATACCGTGTTCATGGATTGGAAGAATTAAGATCATACAAATGTCAATACTGCCCAAAGCAATTTATAGATTCAATGCAATTGTTACTAAAATACTAACGATAAGTTTCATAGATATAGAACAAAGCTTTCAAAAATTTATATGAAACCATAAACAAGCCTGAATAACTGAAGGAATTTTGAGAAAGAAGAATAAAGTAAGAAGGATAACAGTATCTGGTATGATACTATACTACAAGGCCACTGTAATCAAAGCAGTCTAGTACTGGCATAATAACAGACACATAGACCAATTGAATAGAATAGAAAGTCCAGAAATAAACACAAGTCTACAGTCAATTAATATTTGACAAAGAAGGAATAAGCATAAAATGGAGTAAAAATAGCCTATTCAACACATAGTGTTGGGAGATGTGGAAAGGCACATGCAAAAAAATAAAACTTGATCACCAACTTACACCGTACATGAAAATAAATCAACATGGATAAAAGACTTACATATATAACATTAGGTAGGCTTGGAGATGATGGTGAGTTAGGTGGAAGCAAAGTCCACTTCCCCTACAACATGGATGAAACACCTAGCCAATCTTCTGAGGAACAGAGTGAATAGCCAATAGAATTCCAGAATATATGAAGACTGGAGAACAAAAATTATAGAGGACATTGAAAAACCAGATAGTAAGGAGAGTGCTTAAGGACAATAAGGTCCCTGGGACCAGTGCGGGGACAGGGCACTGCAGCCCCAGGCCCGGCACCAGCTGGGTCCGCTGCAAGATTCTTGGGAGAGAGCCAGGATGGGCTATCTGAGAGGCCAGGTGCTTATTTGGACTGGGGCGGGGCAGGGGTGGTGTTTGAATAGGGCTTGAATAGGAAGAATTTTTCCGAAAGGAAAGAAGAAAAAAGAAGCACTTTATGGCTGTTTGGGGAATTCTCCTCAGCAGTTGCCCACCTCCTTTGCACCTACCCCTGCAGTCCCTGGTTGGTGTGCATCCTATCCATGGCTGAGGGAGGCTCACCTGCACCCATACCTGAAGAACCACTTGGTCTGGCCCAACAGGTCGCACCCATGCTCACTCAAGAAGCATGTGGGCAGTGCACAACCAGTTCACAGTCTGCAGCTGCCTGTCTCATCTCATGCCAGAGACACCAGTGATGGAATGCCTCCCATATGGCCCCTGCTTCCAGAGCCCTGCAGAGCCAACTGGCTCTCTAGGAGGAAGTCACAAAGCCCTGTACAGGGGACCTGCAGTCCCCAGAAAGACTTGACTCAGTAAGGGGCTGAACTACCCTGAATGGGGGCTGAGAGTCCCTAGCATCTAGGACACCAAAGAGTAAGAAAGTGGTGTGTGAGTTGCCCCTAACTGGTGCACCTCAAGTACAGTGCAACTGCTGAACTAAAGGCCTAGGCTGAGCACAGAAGGACACTGAGGAACTGGGATGAAGGCTGGGCAACAGTAAAGAGTGTAGCTCAGGAAGGGAGAAAAGCAAAACTAATCCCTCCTCAGCCTGACACAGCCAGGAAGACCAGCTGCAGAACTGGCCTGACCAGTTTAAAGACAACAGAAGGCTTTTTTTTTTATTTGTTTTCCTTTCTGTCCTCCTTTCTTTCTTTTTTTATTCCTTCAGCCTTCTTTTCCTTATTTATTCCTTCTTTCTTCCTTCTTTTTTAATTTTTTTTTATTTTAAATTTAAAAAAATGACACCTTTATTTCCTTCTATCTTTTTTCATTTCTTCTTCCTTCCTTCATTTCCTTTTTATTCCTTCTCCATTTTTCTTTTTTAAAATTCCTTCTTCCTTTCCTTCTCTCTCTCTCTTTTTTCTTTTCTTCATCTTCCTTCCTTCCTTCCATCCTTTCCTTTTAAATTTCTTCTCCCTTCCTTACTTCCCCTTTTTTCCTTTTTTTTCTCAATTGTGAGACAATAATACCTGGAGTGAAGAAAAGACCAGAGTTAGACCCAAACACAAGTCATCCAAACAACAGAGACAGTGAAACAAATTTCACTTTGCTACTCCAGAGGAAGTGCAAGTTGGGAGCAGTAAACACCAATACACATGCTGGAATAGGAAACTTGCCAACAAAGAAACCAACAACAAATAACAAAATAAGAAGGGGAATGAGGGAGTGGAAGCCACACTAACCTCAATCCAGGACAGATCTGGAAATACAACTAAAAGGTGGAGAAATCACCCACAACAAACAACTGGACAAGAATGATGGAGCAGCCACAAAACTTGGTAAACACAGAAGAGACAGCTTCCACACAACCTGCCCATACCTGCACAACACAATACAAGATGTGAGGATGGAGTGATCCCCAGTTAACCAGCTAGAGGGAAGGAACCAACAAAGAAAGGCTCTAAAACAATCAAAACCCAAAGACATACACAGACAACAAAAATGGCAGCCCAAACTAGCGAGCTCAGGAGATTAAGGAGAATGCACTGCTGAATCTCACAGGTATTCTACCATAGAAATTCATAACATAAACCCAGGGAGTCAGAATACATCAATTTAAGAAGCAGAGGCTATAAAGAAGAGTCTCACAAACAATGGGAAAGAAAGAAACAGTCACCAAATAAGAGGAAAAGAGGAGACCTCAAAAAGAATGCTAAATGAAATAGAGGCAACCCAACTATCAGATATTGAATTCAAAACAATGGTTATCAGGAAGCTCAATAAGCTCACAGAGAATTACCATAAACTACAGGAAAACTACAATGAACTCACTGACAACTAAATCAACATGAAAAAGGAAATGAAACTACCAACAAGGGCCAAGAGAAATGAAGAACACAATTTCTGAACTGAAGAACGCAGTAGCAGGAATCAAAATCCGGTGCAATGAAGCAGAGGATTGGATGAGTGAGCTGGAGGACAAGGTAGAAAAAAACATCCAGAAATAGCAAGAAAAGGAAAAAGAGGCTCAGAAGGAGGGATTAAGGGAAATGAAGGACAACATGAAACATAATAATATCTGTATAATAGAAATACCAGAAGGAGTAGAAGAGCAAGAAATACTAAACCTGTTTGAAGAGTAATGATGGAAAGCTCCCTAGTTTTATGAGAGAAAAAGTCACACAAATCCAGGAAACACACAGAGTCCCAATCAAGAGGAACCCAAAGAGGCCCACTTCAAGACACATCGTAATTAAAATGGCAAGATTCCAAGGCAAAGAGAGAATCTTAAAGGCAGCAAGGGAGAAACAGTAAACAACATACAAGGGAGCCCCAATAAAGTTACAGCTGACTTCTCATTGGAAGCACTCCTGCCAGCAGAAAATGGCAAGAAATATTCCAAGTAATGAGAATCAGAGGCCTGCAAACAAGGCTTACTTACCCAGCAAGGTTCTTAATGAAGATAGAAGGACAAAGAAGGAGCTTCCCATACAAAAGATGTATAAAAGAATACACCGACACCAAACCAGCTCTGCAAAAGATGCTAAAGGGACTGCTTTAAGGAAAGGAATGAAAAGAGAGAGAGAGAGGAGCACAGGTATGAGAAATAGCAATGAATAAGTACATATCAATAATAACCTTAAATGTAAATGGATTAAATGCTCCAATTAAAAGACATAGAATAGCTGAATGGATAAAAAAAGAATGACCCACACATATGTTGCCTACAAGAGACCCAGCTCAAGAAAAAAGACCTACACAGACTGAAACTGAGAGGCTGGAAACAAATTTTCCAAGCGGACAGAAAAATTAGTTGGAATAGCAATACTCATATCAGGCAAAATAGACTTCAGAAAAAGGTCATAAAAAGAGACACAAAAGGACATTCCATAATACTCAAGAAAAGAATCCACCAAGAAGACATAAACATTGTAAATATATATTCACTGAACATAGGAGCACCCAAATACATAAAGAAAATCTTGAGGACTTCAAGAAAGATATTTACAGCAACCCAATTATAGGATGGGATTTTAACACCCCACTGTAAAAAATTGACAGATCTTCCAAACAAAATAATAAAAGAGATACTGTGTCATTGAACAGTGCCCAAGATGAAATGGATTTAACTGATACATATAGAGCTTTTCATCCCAAAGAAGCAAAATACGCATTCTTTTCAAATGGATGTGGAACATTTTCAAAGATATACCACATGTTAGGACACAAAACAAGCCTCAACAAATTCAAGAAAATTTAAATCATATCAAACATGTTCTCTGACCAAAAGGGACTGAAACTAGATACGAGACCCAAAGGGAAAAAAAAAAAAAACACTCAAAATCATGGAAATTGAACAGCACACTCTTAAACAATGAATGGGTCAAGAAGGAAATTAGGAAAAAAATAAAAAAAGTTTCTGGGAACAAATGAAAATGAGCCCAGAACAACACAAAACTTATGGGGCACAGCAAAGGCAGTCATGAGAGGGAAGTTCAGAGTGATACAGGCCTACCTGGAAAAGATAGAAATATTTCAAACAAACAAATTAACCCTATGCCTACAAGAACTTGAGGAACAACAAAGACAGCCCAGAGAAACTAGAAGGATGAAAATAGTGAAGATCAGAGCAGAATTAAATGACATAGAGACTAAAAGCACAATTTTAAGGATCAATGAACCCAGGAGTTGTGTCTTTGAAAAGATAAATAAAATCAACAAACCTTTAAGTGGGTTCATTAAGAAAAAAAGAGAGAAGACCCAAATAAACATGATCAGAAATGAAACAGGAGAGATTATAACTGGTACCAGAGAAATACAAAGGATTGTAAGAAATTACTATAAAGAACTGCATGCCAAGACATTTGAATACCTAGATGAAATGGGCAAATTTCTAGAAAAATATAATCTTCCAAATCTCAATGAAAAAGAAGAATAAGCCTGACCAGACCAATAATAGCAGATGAAATTGAAGCAGTAATAATAATAAAAAAAACAAACCCAAAACACAAAAGTCCTGGACTGAATGGTTTCAGAGGAGAATTCTGCGAAGCAGTCAAGGAAGAGCTAACCCATATCCTTCACAGACTATTATAAAAAATGAAAAATGATGGTAGATTCCCAAACTCTTTTTATGAAGCCTGCATCATTCTATTCCCAAAACCAGATAAAGACACAACAGACAAATAAAACTTTAGGCCGACGTCACTGATGAATATAGACACTAAAATCTGCAACAAAATACTAGCAAACTGCATCCAACAATGCATTTAAAAGATCATACTCCATGACCAAGTGGGATTCATTCCAGGGATGCAAGGATGCTATGACATTCATAAATCAATAAATGTAATGCATTACATAAACAAGCAAGGAGGAAAATCACATTATCATATCAATAAAAGCAGAAAAGGCATTTGATAAAGTATAGCACCCATTTATGATAAATACACTCAGCGAAGAGCAAATAGAACGAGCGTTCCTCAACATAATGAAGGCCATATATGACAGACCTACAGCCAACATCATACTCAATGGGGAAAAACTGAAATCTCTGCTACTAAGATCAGGAACAATAGAAGGTTATCACTTTCACCACTTCTATTCAAGGTAGTATTGGAAGTTTTAGCCACAGCGATCAGACAAGGAAAGGAAACAAAAGGCATCCGAATTGGAAAGGAAGAAACAAAACTGCCATCTTTTTGCAGATGACATGATAGTATACATAGAAAATTCTATAGACACCGCCAAAAAAGCTGCTCAACCTAAAAAAGTAAATTTACAAAACAGCAGGACACAAAGTCAATATCCAAAAATCAAAGGCATTTTTTTGTATTCCAAAAATGTGCCACCTGAAGCAGAAATAAAGAAAAAATCCCATTTGATATAGCAACAAGAAAAATAAAATACCTAGAATTAAACCTAATGAAGGAGGTAAAAGACCTTTACTCAGAAATCTATGTAACACTGAGGAAAGAAATCAAGGAACACACAACAAATGGAAACATATACCATGTTCATGGATTGGAAGAATTAACATCATCAAAATGTCCATATGCCCCAAACCAATTTAAAGATTCAATGCAATACCTATTAAACTACCAATGGCATATTTCACAGATGTAGAATAAACACTTCAAAAATTTATATGGAACCATAAATTACCTCAAATAGCTGCTGTAATTTAGAGAAAGAAGAGCAAAGTAAGAGGGCTCACAATACCTGATATCAAACTGTATTACAAGGCCACTGTAATCAAAACAGCCTGGTACTGGCATAAGAAGAGACATATAGACCAGTGGACCAGAACAGAGAGCCCAGAGATAAACCCAAGTCTCTATGGTTAGTTAATATTTGACAAAGGGGGCAGCAACATAAAATGGAATAAAAATAGCCTCTTCAACAAATGGTGTTGGGAGAACAGGGCAGCTACATGCAAAAACATAAAACTCAAGCACCAACTTACACCATACAAAAATAAATTCCTGGTGGATAAAAGATTTAAATACCAGTCATGATACCATTAGTCATATAGGAGAACATAATAGGGAAAATCTCAGATATGTCACACAGCGATATTTTCACTGATATGTTCCCTAGAGTAAGGGATGTAAAGGGAAGAATAAACAAATGGTGTCTCATCAAAATAAAAAGCTTCTGTACAGCTAAAGAAAACAGCATTAAAATTAAAAGGAAACCAAACCATATGAGAGAACATATATGAACATGATACCTCAGACAAGGGTTTAAACTCCAAAATATATAAAGAACTTACATGACTCCACCTAACAACAAGCAACCGTATTAAAAAATGGGCAAAGGACTTCAACAGACACTTTTCTAAGGAGGACATACAGAGGGTCCAGAGAAACATGAAAAGATGCTCAGTGTGTCTAGATACCAGAGAGAGGCAAATTAAAACCACAATGAGATACCACTTCACACCGGTCAGAATGGCCGTCATAAACAAAAAAACAAACAGCAAGTGTTGGAGAGGTTGTAGAGAAAAGTGCACTGTTGGTGGGATTGCAGATTGGTACAACTACTATGGAAAATAGTATTGGATTTCTTCGCAAAACTAAAAATGGAACTGCCTTTTGACTTGGCAATTCCACTGCTAGAATTATATCCCAAGAACCCTTAAACACCAATCCAAACGGTCCTATGCACCCCAATGTTCATAGCAGCACAATTTGCAATAACCAAGTATTTGAAGCAACCTAAGTGCTCATTGCAAATTAATGGATCAAGAAACTACGGTACATTTACACAATGGAATCCTATGCAGCAGAAAGAAAGAGGGAGCTCCTACCCTTTGCAACAGCATGGATGGAACTGAAACTATTATGCTAAGTGAAGTAAGCCAGGCGAGGAAAGACAAATACCATATGATCTCACCTTTCACAGGATCCTAATCAAGAAAACAAACAAGCAAAATATAACCAAAGTCACTGAAATTGAGAATAGGCTGATAGTGATCTTAGGGGAGAGGGGAGGGAATTTCAGGGGAAAAGAGTGAACAGTTTGCAGGAACAAGTATAAATGACACATGGACAATAACAAGGAATGTGGAAATGGGAGGGAGGTGGGGAGGGCTGGGATGCTGGTATGGCTGTAAACGGCAGAAAACTGTACTTGAACAACAATTAAAATTTTAAAAAATCTTACATATAAGTCATGGTACCATAAATATCCAAGAGGAGAACATAGGCAGGAAAATCTCAGAAATTCTATGCAGCAATGTTTTCAATAATATATCCCCTGGAGAAAGGGACATAAAAGAAAGAATAAAGAAATGGGACCTCATCACAATAAAAAGCTTCTATACAGCTGAAGAAAACAGCAGTAAAATGAAAAAGTACCCACCATTTGGGAAAACATATATTCAAATGATACATCAGACCAGCGTTTGATCTCCAAAATATACAAATAACTCACATCACTCCACTCCAGGAGGACAAACAACCCAACTAAAAAATGGGCAAAGGACCTGCACAGATACTTCTCCAAGGAGGATATACATATGATCGTTGATACATGAAAGGATACTCAGCATCAAGAGCTATCTGATAGCTCTTGATGCTGAGTATCCTTTCATAAGCCAGGCAGCAAAAGACAAATACCATATGATCTCACCTTTAACAGGAACCTAATCAACAACAACAACAACAAAAAAAAAAAACAAGTAAAATATAACCAAAGACACTGAAATTGAGAACAAGCTGAGAGTCACCAGAGGGGAGGGAATTTCAGGGGAAAAGGAGAAGGGTTTAGAGCAACAAGTATAAAAGGCACATGGACAAAAACTGGGGGTGGGGGGTGGAAATGGGAGGGAGGTTGGGAGGTCTGGGTCAGTGGGCTGGGAAGGGAGTAAAAGAAAACTGTACAAGGACTACAATTAAAAAAAGACCAATAAAAAAAGAGCTAAAAAAGGCATTGCAAGAAACAAAGGACAAAAAAAAGAGCTATCAGAAAATTGCAAATTAAATACACAATAAAATACCACTTCACACCAATCAGAAGGGCCATTATAAACAAATCAACATGCAGCAAGTTATGGTAAGGTTGTGCAGAAAAGTGAGTCCTATTGCACTGTTGCTGGGATTGCAGACTGGGGCAGCCACTGTGGAAAACAGTACTGACTTTCCTCACAAAACTAAAAATGGAACTGCCTTTTGACCTGGCAATTCCACTGCTGGGGTTATACCCTAAGAATCCTGAATCACCAATTCAAAAGGACCTATGCACTTTAATGTTCATAGCAACACAATTTATAATAGCCAAATGCTGGAAGTAACCTAAATGTGTACCAATAAATGAGTGAATCAAAACCTGTGCTACATTTACACAATGTAATACTATGGAGATGAAAGAGAGAAGGAGCTTCCACCCTTCACAACAGCATGAATGGAGCTGGAGAGCATTAGGCTAAGTTAAATAAGGCAGGCAGTGAAAGGCAAATACCATCTGATCTCACCTATAAGAGGAATCTAATCAACAAAACAAACAAGCAAGCAAAATCCAACCAAGAGACATTGAAATAAAGAACAAACTGACAGTAACCAGAGGGGAGGGGGGAGGGAATAATGGGGGAAAACAAGGGAAGGGTCGTCAAGGAACATGTGTGAAGGACCCACGGAGAAAGCCAAAGTGGGGTAGGTTTGAGGGTGGAAGGCAGGGATGGATGGGATTGCAGTGATATCGTGGCACATAAATGGAGACAACTGTACTTGAACAACAGTAAAATTAATAAATTAATTAAATAGAGAAAAATAAGGACAAATTGTTATTTATAAAAATAGTCATGGGGATTTAAAAATACAGCACAGTTAATATAGTCAGCAATATTGTAATAAGCCTGTATGAAGTCAGATAGGTTCTTGAATCATCTGTATGATTACTTCATAAGGTATACAAATGTTTAATTACTGTATTGTAAACCTGAAACTTACATAATATTGTATGTAAACTGTAATTAAAAATTAAATTAATAAAAATCTTTAGATTCTCAGTTGGGAAAAAATGTCTTATGCATATCCCAAAAGTCCAGGATTATTTAAAATATTTTATGAGGTTGATGGATAATGCAATGTAGACATTTTATAAAAGAGACACAATAGATTTTAGTGAAAAAATTTAGTTCAAAGGAAATGTGAAATTGCATATGTGTGTTTATGCATATATGTACACACTTGTGCAAGTTTCCTGGAATAAAGTGGAGATATAAAAGAGCAATGTGGTTATTAAATTAGCAGATTGATTACAGTATAAGCTAAGGGAAAGGAATATGAAAACAGCTAAAACAGATGAATAATACTTGAGATTTCCTGATAAGGAATGGTGAAATATATACATATTAGAAATAATAAACACAGGAAAACACATCCTAATGTCTTTCAAAGCAATATAACCAGGCTTGATTCTTGCAACAGTATAATTTTATTATGCAACTCAAGAGAGAAAGAATATGATTCATGTCAGATTAGAAAGTTCAAACATAACATCAGTCATCAGCAACATAGTATATAAATTTGCTGTTGCATGAGGCAATCCATAAATGTTTCTATATTCAATAATTATCTTTTCCTGTTAAGGGATTAAGGTAAGATCCTCAAAAAACCCTCAGTGTAAAAGATGACCACTAAGTGGGGAGAGGGAAAGAGACATGCCATCTGTCACCAGAAAAGTACATTATGGGGATTCTTCTCTCCTCAAAGGGAGAACACTAGTCATCAAAATGATGCAAATTAAAAACACAATTAGATACCACTGCACACCAGTCAAAATGACCATCATAAACAAACCACAAACAACAAATGTTGGGAACCACCCTGACTGGTTTCAGAAGCTGTAACTCCCCATGGCTAAGGCTAAGTGAGAGACCTTGGGGCAATAAGCCATTAAGGAGACAAAGCTTATCTCCCTGACAGGGACACTGCCTCTGCCACCTTTACTTCACCCTGCTTGGCCCCAAGACTGGCCAGTTAGCCAATGACTGGTAAGATTCCTCAAGGGACGGACAATCTAAGACATGCACAGTCGTGAGGGGGCCCCAGGAAGGGACTTGGGAGGCTATAGAAAAAGGTGGTTATGGACAGTTGCCCCTCGACTTTGACATAGCTTGAGTCCTCTTTCTGTCTGTGAGAAGTCTCCTAATCCCTTGGTTGCCTTACTTCCCTTCCCTGACTTAAGCCTGAAACAATGACAGATGGCAGTGCACCCCTTTGCTGGAAAGTGCAAGTGCCCCTGGGTGATCAGGCCTAAGAAAGAATACATAGAATCTTGAGAAACTCGTTTGCTAAGAATGCCCTCAATTTTCTGATAAGGGTCCAGACAGGAAATGAATTTGTTTCCCAAAGTGTTATAGCCCCTTAGTAAACTGACCCTGCCTCAGAATAAGCCCTCATAGTCTTTGTATGTTATCTATTGTTTGATCCTTACTGCCTGACAATGATTGATGAGCTTTACCTGTATTCCTGTGCAAATTGAATCCAATAAAAGCCCACTGAGGAATAGGTTCCTGGCCCTTCTCCTTTGAGAGATGGGCCACCTTTCCTCTCCAAGCAGATCATGTCTTGGTAGACTTATTGTCATCTATGGTGGCAGGGGTGGGATCTGTGGGGAAACCCCCCCCAAACAAATGCTAGGGAAGTTGTAGGGAAAAGGAAACCATAGTGCACTGTTGGTGGGAATGCAGATTGGTGCAGCCACTGTGGAAAATGTAAAGGAATTTCTTCGAAATATTGAAAGTGTAAGTGCATTTAAACCTGGCAATTCCAATGCTGGGATTACACCCTAAGGATCCTAGAATACTAATTCAAAAGAACCTATGCACCCAAATGTTCATAGCACCACAATTTACAATAGCCAAGTGATGGAAACAGCCTAAGTGCCCATCAGTGGATAAGTAGATCAAAAAACCATCATATATTTACACAATGGAATACTACACAGCAGAAAGAAAGAGAGACACTCCTACACTTTTTTAAATTACTGTATTGTTGTTCAATTATAGTTGTCTGCATTTTCTCCCCACCACTCCCCCAACCCCAGGCAAATGCACTTCCCTCCCTAGCTTCCACTCTCCCCCTTGCTTTTGTCCATGTGTTCATTATAGTAGTTCCTGAAAACCCTGTTCCCCATGGTCCCCTCATCTCAACCCTCTGGTTATTGTTACATTGTTCTTAATTTCAATATCTCTGCTTATATTTTGTTTGTTTGTTTTTTTCTGTTGGTTATATTCCAGTTAAAAGTGAGATCATACAGTATTTGTCCCTCACCTCTTGGCATATTTCACTTAGCATAATGCTATCCAGTTCCATCCAGGCTGTTGTAAAGGTTCAGGGCTCCTTCTTTCTTTCTGCTGTGTAGTATTCCATTGTATAAATGTACCACAGTTTTTTGATCATTCATTTACTAATGAGCATTTTGTTTGCTTCCAACACTTGGCTATTGTAATACTGCTGCTATGAACATAGGGGTGCATAGGTTCTTTTGGTTTGATGTTTCATGCCTCATTGGGTATAATCCCAATGATGGAATTGCCAGGTCAAAAGGCATTTCCATTTTTAATTTTCTGAGGAAATTCCATAATGTTTTCCACAGTGGCTGCACCAATCTGCATTCTTACCAACAGTGCACTATGGATCCTTTTTCTTCTCATCCTCTCCAAAACTTCTTTATTGATTTGTTTCTCATCACCATTCTCAACAGTATGAGGTGGTATCTCATTGTGGTTTTAATTTGCATCTTTCTGATGGCTAGTGATACTAAGCATCTTTTCATATGTCTCTGGGACCTCTACATGTCCCCCTTGGTGAAGTGTCTGTTCAAGTCTTTTGCCCATTATTTATTTATTTATTTATTTATTTATTTATTTATCCTCCTGGGGTGGAGTCGTGTGAGTCCTTTACATATTATGGAGATCAAACCCTTGTGTGAAGAATCATTGGCAAATGTGTTTTCCCAAATAGTTGGTTCTCTTTTTCATTTTAACGGTCTTTTCTTTAGCTATGCAGAAGCTTTTTAATTTCTTGAGGTCCAATTTGTTTATTCTTTCCTTTATGTCCTTTGCTTTATGGGATATGTCAGTAAAGATGTTGCTGCATGGAATGTCTGAGACTTTCCTGCCGATATTTTCCTCTAGTACTTTTAGATATTATGGCTTATGTTTAAGTCTTTTATCCACCATGAATTTATTTTTTGTATGGTGTAAGTTGCTGATTGAATTTCATTTTTTCTGTATGTAGCTGTCCAGAACTCTCAACACCATTTTTGAAGAGGTTATTTTTACTGTAGTTTGTGCTTCTTCCCATTTTGTCAAATATTAATTGACCATAGACACTTGGCTTTATTTCTGGGCAATCTGTTCTGTTCCATTGGTCTATGTGCCTGTTTTTGTGGAAGTACCTGGTTGTTTTTCTTGCAGTGGCCTTGCAATACACTTTAATATCAGATATTGTCATCCTTGTGGCTTTGTACTTCTTTCTCAAAATTCCTGTAGCTATTTGGGGTCACTTATGGTTCCATATAAATTTTTGAAATGTTTGTTCTATGTCTATGAAATATGTCATTGCTACTTTAAAAAGGATTGCATTGAATCTATAAATCACTTTGGGTAGTATGACCGTTGTGAGGATGTTAATTCTTCCAATTCATGAGCATGGTACATGCTTTCATTTGTTCATCTCTAATTTATTCCTTCACTGTTGTATAGATTTCTGAGTACAGGTCTTTTATCTCCTTGCTTAGGTTTATTCCTAGGTACTTTATTTTACTTATTGCTATAACAAAGGCGATTTTTTCCTGATTTTTGTTTGAAATGTTTTATTGTTGGTGTGCAAAAATGCCTTTGATTACTGAGTGTTGACTTTGTATTTTGCTGTTTTATGAAATTCATTTATTAGGTTGAGTATTTCTTTGGTGGATTCTATAGGATTTTCTATGTATGCTATCATGGCACCTGCAAACAATGACAGATTTTCTTCCTCCTTTCCAGTTTGGATGCCATTTATTTCTTTTTATTATCAGATTGCTGTGGTTAGGATTTCAAATACTATGTTGAATAAGCATGAGGAATGTGGACATCCTTGTCTTGTTCCTGATCTATGGGAAAGCTGTATTTGCCCACTGAGTATGACGTTGGCGGTAGGTCTCTCATATATGGCCTTTGTTATATTGAGGAATGTTCCATCTATTCTGACTTCGGTGAGTGTTTTCAGTAAAAATAGGTTGTACATTATCAAATGCTTTTTCCTCATCTATTGATATAATGATGTGATTTTTGCCTTTCATTTTATTTATGTCATATATTATGTTTATTGATTTGTGCATATTGTACCATACTTGCATCCCTGGGATGAATACTACTCGATCATGATGAATTATATTTTTAACGTATTGCTGGATGCAAGTTGCCAATATGTTGTTGAGGATGTTAGCACCTACGTTCATCAGTGATATTAGCCTGAAGTTTTATACCACTTTTATTTATTTATCTGGGTTTGGGATTAGGATGATGCTGTCTTATTTGTTAAATTTTAATTGTTGTTCTTGTACAGTTTTCTGTCTTTTACTCCCATCCCAGCTGACCACCGCAGCCCTCACCACCTCCCTCCCATTTTCACCCCCCCCCCTAGATTTTGTCCATGTGTCCTTTATACTTGTTACTGCAAACCCTTCCCCTTGTTCCATTGAATTTCCCTCCGCTCTCCCCTCTGGTCACTGTCAGCTTTTTCTCAATTTCAGTGTCTTTGGTTATATTTTTCTTGTTTGTTTGTTTTTGTTGTTGATTAGTTTCCTGTTAAAGGTGAGATTATATGGTATTTGTCTTTCACCACCTGGCTTATTTCGCTTAGCATGATGCTCTCCAGTTCCATTCATGCTGACACAAAGGGTAGGAGCTCCTTCTTTCTTTCTGCTGAATAAAATTCCATTCTGTAAATGTATCATAGGTTTTGGATCCATTCATTTACTGATGGGCACCTAGGTTGCTTCCAACAATTAGCTATCGTAAATTGTGCTGCTATGAACATTGGAGTGCATAGGTACTTTTGGATTGGTGTTTCAGGGTTCTTAGGATATAATCCTGACAGTGGAATTGCTGGGTCAAAAGGTGGATCCATTTTTAGTTTTCTTAGAAAATTCCATACTGTTTTCCATAGTGCTTGTAACAGTCTGCAATCCCACCAAGAGTGCACTAGGGATTCCTTTTCTCCACAACCTCTCCAACACTTGTTTTGTTTATGATGGCCATTCTGACTGCTGAGAAGTGATATCTGATGAGGTTTTAAGTTGCATTTCTCTGATAGCTAGCAATATTGAGCATCTTTTCATGTGTCTCTAGATCCTCTGTGTGTCCTCCTTGGAGAGAGGTCTGTTCAAGTCCTTTGACCATTTTTTAATTGGGTTGCTTGTCTTCTTAGAGTGGGGTTGTGTAATTTCTTTATATATTGTGGAGATTAAACCCTTGTCTGAGGTATTACTGGCAAATATGTTTTCCCATACACATGGTTCTATTTTTTAATACTGTTTTCTTTAGCCATGCAGAAGCTTTTTTATTTTAATGAGATTCCATTTGTTTATTCTTTCCTTTATGTCCATTGCTTTAGGGGGCATATCAGTATAAATGTTGCTGCATGAAATATCCAAGATTTTCCTGCCCATATTCTCTTCTAGGACTTTAATGGTGTCATAGCTTATATTTAAATCTTTA